>ML809879.1:119292-134930 GCA_009831015.1 Picea engelmannii
GTTTGGCTATCTAGCCTAGGGTTTGCTTCCGGAGGAATTCTCAGGTCAAGGTTAAGGTGCTCGGAGGGAGGCTTCGGCCTGTGGTTGGGAGACGAGGGTATCGTCGTGGTAAAACGAGCACACCATCTTATATATTCTAACATTCACTGGGTAGGGCCGACTTGTCTTCTTAGTGGTTAAAACCACTTTAATTAGCCTGGGGGCTGACTTCTCAATTTGCATAATATATTTAGGTTTGACCAATCCACAAAAGGGGATTTGGTCAATTACAATGCCTGACATGATCAATCCACTAAAGGGGATTGATCTAATTAATAATGACTCAATAAATAAATAAAATACTCTTTGTAGTTACAATATTTCAACACCTAGTGTAGCATATCCCAATGCCCAAAAGATGGGGAGATGGAAGGAATAAAGATGGAAAGTGGTAAGTATGGAGGGAACAAACGATAACTCTTCAAAGATCCACCCAGTAGCAACCCATCCTAAAGGGAAATCAACTTACTAGGGCACCGTGTCACCCTCCTAGGTTTAAATAAGGCAAAGAGCATAATTTCCAAGCAAACGTCATGAAATGAAGAAGGATTCAATACAACATGTTCAAGTGCTTCAAATATCGGAGTGATACATACCATGATACCAGACTCATTACCTCATGGAGCAAGACCCACTGCCACTTCAGGACCCGACCAGTAAGATGGACGCTTGTTGGCCCTTGACCAAGTTTTGACGATCCTTGGTCATGTTTGACCTATTTTTGGGACTTCGACATGCTGTCGAAGGCGAAGCGCAAGACGAAGCGGAGATCGCGGAATCTCGGTCCCTTTTTAGGGCTTTTTGGGTTTAGGGCTTATGTAATGGTTATGGGAATGTCGACCCATGGGTTTACCCATGTTTAGGCCCGATTTTGTAATGTATAAATAGAAGACTAGGCGATGTAAGGAGTCGGTCAGTTGTAAAGTTGTGCTAAGTGTAAGTAATGGTTGTAAATGCTTTCTGCATGCTGTGTGAGATTTGTAAGGCTGAGTGCAAGTGACTGTATGTATGCTTTGTGCTATAACCCAGCTTAGGGAAGGAGGATCAAGCGAAGAGTGCGCAGATCTCCTATCCTCTGCGGAGTTGATCTTGAGGCTCTATGCATATAAGAAGATTGAAAGAAGCTAATAAAGAAGACGAAGAGTTGGTGGACGTAGCCCCAGGGTGGGGGTGAAGCATGTATATCTTGTGTTGTGTTTACTTTGTGCTTATGGTTGCCCTCTTGTTTATATGGTTAAATGCTTAGTGCTCTAATGTATGCTTAGAAGGATCTGATATGGTAGCTTAGTGCTGAATTATGTGAATGAAGGTTAGATCTGATCTATGTTGATGTGCTTAGTGCTTGAATATACTAGATCTATGTGAATACTGCGCTACTCTATTAGGGTTTAGCTGCGCTGTAAACTAAGGCTGAATATTGATGAATTATAACTGCTAAGTGCTCTGTTAAAGTGTTACAATCACAGATCTGTTTCCCAGCTAAGGTTGCAGACATTGGAGTCCTGCAACCACCCCTGCCTCTACCTTGGGTGAGACTTCATCTGCTTTGCAGGTGTTGCCGAAAGGGCCAGTAGTTAGGGTTTTGTTGGTGTGTTGTTTTAGCGTTGAACCCTGGGTCTGCCCTTGTGCCAACAAATGGTTTCGTTGCCGGGACCTGAAACTGTGATTGCTAGGAACTGAGGAAAAATGAGCTTTGTGCGAAGATCTGACCTGAAACTGTGAAAGTTCCATGCGCAGATCTGTTTCCATAGTGCGCAACATCCTACTTAACTTATGAAGCTCTGTGCTAAGAAAAGAAGTCCGATCTGAAGAGAAGAGGTAAGATCTGAAAGCTTTGTGCTTTGTTAAAGGTAAGATAAGTGGAAATTTTTGTTTCAAAAGTATGGATCTAGGTATATTTGATAAATTTTGTCTTAGCTTGAAAAGTAGGGCGCAACTAGATGAAAGAAGGTTTGATATGAGTAGATCTGATAAAAATAGTGAAATATATGTTATTCCTATGCATAGAGAGAATGATTGGACTAACAAATGGATGCAGGGCCCTAGAAAGAATTTTTTGCAGGTTAGCTACTATGATCCTAGTGCGCAGTACAGGAAAAGTTGGGGATCATTTAAGAGAAAGAGAAGATTAACCTTATATTACAATTGCAGAAGACTAGGACATCTTGCTAAGGAATACCCTGATAAAAGACCTAGTTGTCTTTGTTGCAAAGCTATAGACCATGAAGTTTTAGATTGCCCTAGAATGATATCTAAGCTTGAAAGAATGAATATGAGACAAGAAGACCCTAAGAAAGATCAAGACACTGAGACCATGGCAGAACCCTAGAAAAAATCAGAGGATGTATTGCTACAAATGAAAGAAACCCTAGATGATCACCGAAATATCATCTTATCAGAGATCTTCAAAGAGAAATAATACATAGAAGCAAGAATAGGAGACTTCGACATTGACTGTGTTCTGGATGAAGAAACACAGGTGAATATTATGACAGAAAGAACTTGGGAAACTTTAGGAAAGCCTGCTATGATTTCTTCATTGAGAGGAATAGGACTATTTAGAGGAAAGTTGATAAACCTACGTGGAAAGATCACCCAGATATCTATGAGTGCTCATGGAACTTCGACAGAGGAAGAATTTGAGGTTGTTAAATTTATTGAGAACAACACCCCATTTGCTATATTACTAGGAAAACCTTGGATTGAAAGGGATCAGGCCAGAAGGAAAGAAGAAGAAGTCTTAGAGTAGAAGAAGCAAGAGTTGAAAGATTTCATGACTAGGAGGATCGCACACTTGATTGAAGAACAGGAGAACAGATCGAAGCTATTTAAAACCGTGGATGTCGAAGTTGGAAGAACACAAGAAGTATCACAAGAGACTGAAGCACCTACCCCGGATAAAGAAGAAGTATTGCCCTTGAATCCTATGAAAGAATCTCAATGGCGCGAAGTTACTATGCCAAGAGGAGATAATAATCAAAATGGAAAGAGGAATACCGAGACGAAGATCACTGGAAAGAAGGCTAGAAAACTAAGAAAGAAGAGAGCAAAGATCGAAAAGTTACAGAAGGTTCCAGAGGGAACTTTGCAGAAGGAAAATTTACAAAATTGGAACTTCGTCGGGATAGTAGAACAACGCCACATGGCTCTTCGCCATGGCGAAGCAATATAGCCGTTGGAAACAGTATAACTGTTCGACCGACGCCCCGAACGGTTAGAACGACATTTATGGTTAGAAAGCTCGCCACTAGACCGTTGGGACCGCGCCGTAACGAACATAACTAAATTAATGAAAGCTTCTCGCCCATTGGAGAGATCCGTTGCCTAGTTATCTACTTATTCCGTTGAGCCTTGCATCGAGAACACTTTTGCCAACCGTGATAATCTGAGCCCACAGATTAGTTAATTTCGCACAGTGATCATCGAACTATTGCCATCCATCCCGTTGCATTGAGTAGTTACTCTTCAAACCCGAGATATTCAACCACGAGCGTGTATGTCCGAAGAACTTAGCGCAGTCGAGCATTCTGTGACAGAGATACTCATTGACCTCATGACTGAGAAGGTCATGTCTGTAGGCGTACATGCTTCATCGACGCGAGGAGTGCAAGCCTCCTCATCGACTGCTCGCGGATCTGGACCATCCCGAGTCGCAACAGAAAAGAGAACCAAGCACAGAGATGACCTAGCAAATGCGAAGCTAATCCCGACCATCTTACCCGACTACATCCCGCCTCTGGCCGGTGCGGTGAGTCGTGATAGTGTGCCGAGAGATTTTGATTACACCCTGGTCACTGCGTACCTCCCGAAGGGGATACGTGCAGTTAGAACGCAGCAGGATAAGATCGCGACGTTGAAGTTCAACGACTTCAACCTAGGGGACTGCAAGAATTGCAGTATGCTTGCTCCTTACAAGTACTTGATCAGGACGAAGGGGAAGAACTCGAAAATAATCCCCTAGCCGTGGACGATGAACCTCGCACAGTCCACCCTTTTGAATGTAATGAAAATCGCACATTTTGGACGACACTAGGAAGTTAACGCCTGTGTTAAGCTCCTACTCTCATGTTACCATGGCGGCTACCTATGGCTAGACTGACGTATCATAGTCGATTCGATGCTGATCCATAGGATCACCGGATTGAGCATGTAGGGACCCGACCCGCAGGACTTCTACCCAGGAAAAGCTACAGATTGCGCATTGGCACAGCAAATCAAAGACACTTACGACGATGTAGAAAAGGGAACGCGAGGCTACAAGGTAGCTTCCATACAGAACGATGCAGTGCGCCTGGCCTGCCAGCTGATCTCAGGAAAGCTCGTGAGAAAGAACTGACCTACACAAGTCACAAGCTTTGTTGTTGACCTCGCCGGAAAATGCGTGGAAGGCCTACAGATGAACTGGGCGAAGTACCTAGTCAACCAGCTAGAATTAGACTGCCGCGAAGCTCAGGATCAGGGCTATGAGTTCCACTTTAGCTGGCTCCTAATCCTCATCGCATTTACCGCTTGGGAGATGTCGAAAGGTGCGACCTTCTCGGACATTGAGCCGTTCGAGCCACTTGCCGCGAAGTTCACCACGCTCTGGTACTCGAGCGATATGGGAAAACAATGGCAGTCGAACGTAGTCTTTCACACATATTATCTCCAACTGAAGAGGGCTATCGCAGCTGAACCTCGCATGATGCCAAACACCCTACAACGGTTCCGACCTCTCATGAAGTTTCGCGCAGATCGACACTTCATCTATATCACTGCGCGGGCAGACGAGCATAAGGAGGAGCTTCAATCGTACTACAAGCTCACAGAAGAGGACCTCGAGGAGATAACTAAGGATTGGTCAATAGACCTCCTTATCCCCGCTAACCCTGCAGAGATGTCTGACCCCGAACTTGACAACTCAGAAGCCGCTCACAAAGAACATGACACACCCGGAACCAGCGGAAGGAAGAAGACGGAAGAAGTCCAAGACTTAAGCAGCGCATCAGAAGAGACTGCTTCATTATCACCTGGCCGAGGGGGTGATGACGAAGTAGAAGAGATAAATGGCAAAGAAGATGAGTAGAAGCAAGGCGAAGTAACACCGCCTAGAGATGAGGCTGATCCCTTGAAGAAGAGGAAGGTTTCTCCCCTGAAATCCTCTTCCCGAAAGAAATCCAGAGCCACCTTGACTAAGATGCATACTGTGCTCACTATAGATGACTTTGACTTCATCATCGCAGCTGTAAACGACCCCTCGTAGGAAATCTTGTAGAAACACGAAGCCAAGCAGGAGGAGATGTATGACAGAATCAAGGTTGAACTCTGAGGGGTACAATAGGCCCTTCAGTCCAGTCGCGCAGTGTCCACTGCGCCCCTGTCATCAAATGAACCCGTGTTGGGAGATGAGCCTACCCAACTCCGCAGACTAGCTGATGCGAGTGAAGCTCGCCTTCGTCGCGCACAGGAAGAAATAAAACAAGCCACCCAGGCCTTGAAGCAAGTGCAAGAAGTAGTCGTAGAGCAACGCCGAGTTGCGGAGCAGGAGAAGGTTGCTCTCCAGACAAAGTTTAAAGAGGAGAAAGCGCAGATTCAGCAAGAAAAAAAACAGTTGCTCGCAGAACAACTTGAAGTGAAAGAAGCAGTCAACAAAGCAGTTTGCTCTGTGACAGGCTTAGAGCCAAAGGAAGAAGACCGAGTAGAGCATCAAGTAGCACAGCTCGCGGAAGCTATCCAACAACTACAACAAAGAATAACAGACTTAGAGCTACGAACAATGCCCAACACTCCGCAGGATGTGCGAGATCAAAGAGAAGCAACTGCTCGAAGCGCAGTTGAGAGAATAAAGGTCCTTGCCATGGAATGTAAACAACTAAGTGATCGTAGTGCCTAGACTTATGAGCGACTCACTGAGGATCTTGAATTAAAGGCATTGGAGTCACAACTCCAGGAGGTGAAGCAACAAGTAGAAACAATACAGGCGCAGTTGAAGCCCCTGTCAGCAGTTGAGAGAATGAAGCGATCCCAAGAACAACGCACTGCCCAACAACAGGTCCACACCATTCAGAGCAAAGTCATGGAAGTGACTCAGAGGTTCCAACCTATACAGGACGAGGCTTGCCAATTGTTCGTAGAGATTGAAAGCCGAGGAGTAGAACTGGAGCAAGTCGTGACTGCAGCTGAACATCGCTTAGAGGGACCTGTCAACGAAGTTGTTATCCAAGAGTTCGCTGAATAGGAGGCTGTGGAACAACAATAGGTCAAAGCAGCTCCAGCCAAGCTCGAGGCTTTTGAAGCAGAACTACCCAGACCAGAGTGACTCGAGACGAGTCATAGGTGAGTGTTGGGGGCCTGTTGGCCCTTGACCAAGTTTTGACGATCCTTTTGGGACTTTGACAGGCTGTCGAAGGCGAAGCACAAGACGAAGCGGAGATCGCGGGATCTCGGCCCCTTTTTAGGGCTTTTTAGGTTTTGGGCTTATGTAACGGGTATGGGAATGTCGACCCAGGGTTTACCCATGTTTAGGCCCGATTTTGTAATGTATAAATAGAAGACTATGCGATGTAAGAAGGAGTCGGTCAGTTGTAAAGTTGTGCTAAGTGCAAGTAATGGTTGTAAATGCTTTGTGCATGCTGTGTGAGATTTGCAAGGCTGAGTGTAAGTGACTGTATGTAGGCTTTGTGCTGTAACCCAGCTTGGGGAAGGAGGATCTAGCGAAGAGTGCACAGATCTCCTGTCCTCTGCGGAGTTGATCTTGAGGCTCTATGCATATAAGAAGATTGAAAGAAGCTAATAAAGAAGACGAAGAGTTGGTGGACGTAGGCCCAGGGTGGGGGTGAAGCACGTTTATCTTGTGTTGTGTTTACTTTGTGCTTATGGTTGTCCAACTGTTTATATGGTTAAATGCTTAGTGCTCTAATATATGCTTAGAAGGATCTGATATGGTAGCTTAGTGATGAATAATGTGAATGAAGGTTAGATCTGATCTATGTTGATGTGCTTAGTGCTTGAATATACTAGATCTATGTGAATACTGCGCTACTCTGTTAGGGTTTAGCTGCGTTGTAAACTAAGGCTGAATATTGATGAATTATAACTGCTAAGTGCTCTGTTAAAGTGTTACAATCACAGATCTGTGTCCTAGCTAAGGTTGCAGACACTGGAGTCCTGCAACCACCCCTGCCTCTACCTCGGGTGAGACTTCATCTGCTTCGCAGGTGTTGCCGAAAGGGCCGGTAGTTAGGGTTTTGTTGGTGCACTGTTTTAGTGTTGAACCCTGGGTCTGCCCTTGTGCCAACAACGCTGCTGCTGGCAATATGTGGATTATACTTGAAGAAAAGAGGGGCCCTTTGGGGCTATGCTTAGGTCGTCCGGCTCTCAACACTCCATGTCTGGAACCCGTGGGCCTCGAGACACGATCTCCTTAGTTATCCCTAGGCTAGGGGATAACAATACTCTCTGTGTGTCTCATCCTCTCACTTAGGTTGCCTTTTATTATGTTGAGTTAACCCTAAATCCAAAACCCTAGATCTCCTAAAGTGATCAACGACTGAGATCTAATATTGCGTTCACTTTAGATCTAACGACTAGGACTTAATTTAATTACTAATGCCAAATACTTAGGCATTTAATTAAATTAAACTCATCGTGTTATAAAAGTACATTAACTTTATTAATCACTTAATAAAGTGAATTTCCTAAGGTTCTCAGAGGTAATAATGACGACTCCCACGTGTTGACACAAACCCACGTGGAAATACCTGTTTGCTACTAAAACTTCAACATATATAGCCCAAGTTTCCTATTATTTGGCTTACTAGTGTTACATAGAACACAACCTTTCATAAACTTGGAAACTTGTTCTTGCATCTTAGACCAATTAACATACCTATGTAGATTTGTAACTGTCTTCCCAACACCAAAGTGTTCAATGAATCGAGAAATATGAGCTTCCCTCATCAATTGAATTCTCCTTCCTTGTGGTATACACAACTTGCCCAACTTGTAGAGTAGCCCATCTTTAAGATGATATTCATTTCCTTTTGGATCAACAACTGTTAATTTCCTTCAGTTGCTAAAAGACATCCTCCAAAATCAACATCCTCTTTGTAGTCTTCACTTAACAATTTATGTGTGATTGGCTCAAGCCGCGTAATTACTCCTGCACCTGCAATCTTTTGCATGGGTGGCCTTGATAGCATATCGGCCAGTTTGTTTGTCATGCCTTTCTTATATTTGATAAGTAGGTGAAATTGTTATAGAAATCCCATCCACTTATAATGCCATGCCTGCTAAATTTTGCTTTGGCTCTGCAAGTATTACAATGGTTGGTGGTCAGTGTGGATTATGTTTTCCTTCCCTAAGAGGTAGTGTTTCCATTTCTTGACGGCCATAACTAAGGCAAAGAGTTCCTTATCATAAGTAGGGTAGTTTAACACTGCCCCAAGGAACAACTTTGAATGGTAGCAAATTAGTCTTCCTCCTTGCATAAGGACTGCCCCCATGGCATACCCACTTGCATCGGATTCAATCTCAAAAGGTTGTTGCAAATTGGGCATGGTTAACACTGGGTTTTGAATGTTTTTATCTTTAGTTCTTCAAAATACCTTTGCTGTTATTTTCCCAATGAAAACTCTTTGCTTTTATTGCTATGGCATGCAGTGGTGCAACGACTACTGAAAATGTTGAAATGAACTTCCCCAGATATTGAACTACCCCCATGAAACTTCATACCTCTATCACATTAGTAGGGGTAGGCCATTTGCTGATGGATTGAATCTTGGTTGGATCAACATTTGACTCTCCTCCACCAATCACATGTCCAAGGTACACCAAGGACTCTTTTCCAAATTCACACTTCTTGAGATTAGCAATTAGTCGCTCCTTCCTATGTCTGTCCATTGTTTGTTTTGGATGTGAGATATGCTCTTGCCAAGTAGCACTATAGATCAATATGTCATCCAAATATACAATTACGAAAGAATCTATAAATGGATGTAGCACATCATTCATCAAACACATAAAAGTTGTATGTGCGTTACACAAACAAAAGGCATAACTAATCATTCATACAAACCCTTCCTTGACTTGAATGCTATCTTCCAAGTGTCTTCATCTTTCACTCTCACTTGGTGATAGCCCAATTTGAGGTCCATCTTAACTTGTTGTAGTTGACCCAACAAGTCATCACTCCTTGGCAAAGGATACATGTTCTTGATGGTTACCTTGTTCAAATCTTTGTAGTCAATGCACATCCTCCAACTTCCATCCTTCTTGAGCACTATGATGATGGGTAACCCACAAGGTGAAGTTCTAGGATTTATGATTCCTTGTTCCAACAACTATTGCAATTCCTTCTTCACTTCATCTACCTCTAAAATGGATTATCTATACAGTCCAATGTTAGGTAATGGAGATTTTGGCAACAATTAAATCTCATGTTCAATTGCCCCCTTAAGTGGCAAACCTTTAGGTTCTCGAAACACTTCCTTATAGGACTCTATCAATTGTTCTAGTTGTTGCGCCTGCTTGTTGTTGTAGGTTTTAGACCTTTACAGTATAGCAATGCATACACAAATTATTTATAAAACAGAAAGAAAACAATCACATTCACACATAGTACCTAGAAATTTACCCTAGAAATCCTTACCTGGGAAAACCAACAAAATGTTTAGAGCCGCACCTCTAACTCTCATTGTATTAACCCCACCATTACAATACAATATACAAGATCCTACAACATCCAAAACCCTAATCCATTGACCCGGGTTAGATTCCTTGACCGGAATTACATTACAATCAGCTGAAAAACCATTGGCCGAAAAGCACCAAATTGTTTTTCTCAGTAGCCCCTCCTAGCTCCCATTCCAATGTATAGTACATGGGCTAATCATGTAAATAATATAACACATACCCTGTTAGAAAAATAGTTGTGCTTGTTTAACCATAGACAATATAGCAATATTGTCACCCAACCATAGGCACAAAGGCCACCCCCGAGCACCTTAACCTTGACAGATAGAATAATTCAGGAAGCAATCCAATAGCCAACCAAGGTAGCGCACCTTTCTCCAAGGCTAGCGCACCAAGCAAGAATAACCAAAGATCAAGCAGAAAGTCCAAACCATAACCAAGAGAAAGTCCAACCAAAGGCCAAAATACCAGTTGCAACAACTGCAACTGCACTCCCTCTCCAAACTTGCGCACCACTAGTCTTATGCAGTTGTGAATGAGTGAGTGACAAATGATCTCTAGCGCCCTCTATTTATACTACTCTATCTCACTTCACTGGGTCGACTTCTCTTTCTGGAGGCTAATAACTCAATATTAAATATTCTCTTGAGCCGATTTGTCTTCTAGGGTTATTATCCAACGTTTTAGGGTTTCTCTTGCTTCCCAGAATATTCTAGTCTCGTCAAAGGTTACACGTGGAGGTTAATAACTCCCACAGCGACCATAATATCAACATACCCAACAATTGTTACATCCCTCCAAGGATGCACTTGTCTCCTTCTTACCTTCTCCTTGTTGTTTCTCGTCTTTGAGAAACAACAATGCAAACTTCTTGTTTGTACCAATCAATGTCCTAGCCTAGTGTGCACTTATCAATGAAAGCTTTGATTTGTTGATGTGCATGTACAATATAAGACTTCCCATCCTTCACTAGTTTGTTTTCATTAGCCCATCTTTTAAAAATGGCATCCCTAACATAGAGATAAGGACTCCCCAAGATTACTCCACAGACATTCAATGGAGTGACATCTACTTCTACCTCATCAGTGAATTTTCCACAACGGTAAATTTGAACTTACACTGCTTTGTGACTTTGAGTTCCATATCTTGTCTCACCCAACCCAATGAGTATGGCTGAGGATGGTCATGCATCTCCAATAGAAGTTGCCCAACCAGCTGGCCTGAAATGAAATTTTACTATGATCTAAGAACAAATAAGCAATCTACCTTAGTTTTCTTTAGTTGGATCTTGATGTGAAAAAGTCTAGTCGTTTGTCTGTCCTCCTTTGTACTAATAGTGCTCAAATCTACCTCTCTTTGGATCGAGGTATAGGTCACCTTACCTTCAATGTTTGAGCTAATGTCCACCTTTTGATCTCCTTCTACAACCAACAAAGTCTTCTTCTTCTTGTGTTGTTGTTTGGACCAATTGGGTCTCAACTCAGCATGTAGTTTCCAACAATTCTCCTCTGTGTGGCCATTAGCATTACAGTGCTTACAATGCTTGTTAGGGTCTTGTTTTTTCGTTGCAACTGCAACTGGCTTCTTGCCTTTACCTTTTCCCTTCTTCTTTCCACATTTTGGGTGTTCTTGGGACTTTGTCTTTTTTTCCTACTGGATTGTTGTTTCTTTTTATCTCTTTGAAGGTGCTATGCCTATACACAAGCCTCATCATTGATATTAGGTTTGAAAAGCATCACTTGTCTCCTAAGATGACTGTGCAAAGCTCTCAACCACTTAATAAGCACTTCATGTTTCTTAAGAGATATTCCCAATTGGATTGCTCTCTTTCTGAATTAAATGGTGGATTTCTGCATTGTCTGTCCTTATCTCTACCTGAGGTACAACCAACTTATCTTTTGTTTCTCCTCATAACCAACAAGATAGAACTGTGACTTAATCATGTCCTTAAATGCTTCCCAAACTGTGACAGATGGTTCATTATTACCTAGTCTTTGAGCAAGGCGTCACTTTCCCACCATGTCAAAGCATGACCTTCTAACTCCAAACGAGCAAAAGAGATTCTCTGTGCTCCACTAACCTCATGCATACTAAAATAAACTTCTATTTGTTGCAACCATTGTTTCAATTTCGAGGCATCTAACTCACCTGCATATGGCTTGATGTCAATCTTTGCCTCTACTTTGAATGGTGCTTGAGTCTTGCTGCATTCCTATGTCTCCTTTTTGGTTTCTCTAGCTTAGGTGCTTTCTCACTTCCACCTTCATCCGAATCAGAGCTTTACTTTTTCTTCTTCCTCTTGGCATGTAGCAAAGTGGCAACCAATTTGGTGGCAACATTATTCATATGAGTCACTCCTTGTGCCATCTAAGACATATCCACGACAATTTGAGCCATTTGGTTCTCCAAATGGGTTATTCTATATTGGGTCTCATTGGTCTCTGTTTCATCACCCATGGTTTGGTCTTGAGTTGGTTTTCTTCCTTGTCTGGTACCGGTTTCAGGGTCTAAGGGAACTAACTCTCCACCTTCTTGTAACTTCTTCAGTCTAGTCGACATTCATGGGTAATTCCCACCCAAGGTCAGGAACTATGTTGTGATACCAATATGATTCATAATCCTAGGCCCATTGCCATAGTAATTCATCAACAAAGAGCTTAATGCGAATTAAACACATAGTAATAACATGCTGTGTTTAACATGGATTGAGTTGTCTTTAACTAGTGCATGAACATAATTAAATCAATGCAATCACATAAATAGATAACACACAAGATACTTTGGAGAAACTTGTTTTGGGAAAACTCTAGCTTCAAAATGGCTATCTTGCTCTGGTTATTATTAATGTTGCCCTTGGTTACAAGGCTCTCTGGATATTACACACAAACAATAAAGGTTACAATGGCAAATGCCCTTACTACTCTCAGACCTTTCCCACGAACCAATCAATCGACTCCCATCCAAGTCAATCTCTTTGTCCTTTGCAACCAACAAAACTTCAAGGTCAACCCAACCTGTGGAATGTCTTCTACATTTTCTGTTTTCTAAGCAAACCTCCAACCCAACCTCTCTCTATCTTCACAATGGTTGAATAGAACCCCTCTTCCTTCGTTGCCTTGCCTTTTATGTTTGTTGCTCAACGGTAAACGAAAGGCCAACAACTAACCATTACAGGGCTCCCAACGCTCTCCTTCCCTTGGTGTTCTAAATTCTGCATGATTTGAGCATTTTGGGCTTTGCTCGGACTACCACGTGGCACCTTTCTTGATAGGTGCCTGTGCACATGGTGCCATTCAACATGGCCATGTCACCTATGAGCTAGGTCTTGGTCTTGGGGCCGCCTTGTTTCTTTATCCATTACAGGGCTCCCAACGCTCTCCTTCCCTTGGTGTTCTAAATTCTGCATGATTTGAGCATTTTGGGCTTTGCTCGGACTACCACGTGGCACCTTTCTTGATAGGTGCCTGTGCACATGGTGCCATTCAACATGGCCATGTCACCTATGAGCTAGGTCTTGGTCTTGGGGCCGCCTTGTTTCTTATGGATTTGCCTTGTTGTCTTATGTTGTTGTGGAGTGTGACGTGTGGATGCGGAGTGCAGTGCTGGGCTCACGTCCTTCGCATGGCTTGCCCTTCACGTGGTCCACAACTCTGCAAGCTTTATCCTATGTGGAGTGCAAAGTGCAACAATGTGCCCTATTCGTGTCTTGTTCCTTCCGCTACATGCTCATGGCTGTGCATGCCTTGCTTCTTATGCAGGGTACAAAGTGCAGAGCTAAGGCTTCCACTCCACCTAGTTCATACCTCTGCATGCAATACCTCTGCGTTCCTTGAAGTGTCACATAACTTTTCCTTAGCCAATTTTTGAGACTTCCTAAGGCTTTTCAAGATAGAGTCACAATTTTTCCACAAGGTTTCTAACCCAGGTCTTAAGCATGACTTCAAGAGATTACACACTTGGCCACTTTGAATCTTCTCAGATCCACCAGCACCTCACCCCCACCCATACCTAGATTTCAAAATTGGCATAGTTGTATGTGCACATGTACTCACACCCATGCACCTTGGCTACCTAGGTAGGATCTAAGAGTTGATTGATTAAGAGTAGATAACGTGAAGGTGTTTTTAAGGTGTAAGTTGTTTATTAAGAACAATCTGATAACTCTAAGTTGATCTAACTAAGCCAACATAGGAAAATAAACTAAGCAGAAAAGGAATATAAAAGAGGGTTTATTTACCTATTTTCTCTTTGGTGCTAGTTAGACTTGTTATCGCATAGATTGTAGGTTGGGCAAAGCCTGACCCAATCCACAAACATGAGACAACTATGGGAGTAACTACCCACTGTCACCTTAGATAGATACTCCCCTCACTTTAGTGATGATAAATCATCACAAGGGGGGAATCCCGGTGACCCTAGGGGAATTGAGACGGAAAGTGATGTAATGGAAGGTGAAACCCCTATAGGTCGGGTTATGAAGTGGAATAGGGCTTGGAAAAGAGTCTTGTTGATAAAGGTAGGTTGCCAAAGTATATTGTACCTGCAAGAGAGTGTTGTACCTGCCTGAGACAATACAATATATCGAGATACAGGCCAAATAATCAAAGGGACAAGCAAGTGAAGCTTGCTGTCCTATATTACAGCAGTAAACAAAAATATGTATCAACAATTAAAAGAGCTAGTTACTGCAGAATTAACCATCAAAAGTACCAAATATTTATTGGACAATGAAGCACTGAATAAGCAGATAATTCTCCAATTGTTAACCATAAACTTTGATGGTATAATGAGGCTGCAAAATGAAGTTATCGGCAAAGTATTAAGGCAGCCTTATGGCTGTAGCAAACAAATGCTACAACAGCAAATTTCAACCACAAAAATCAACAAGTAAACCGTCAAAAAGATAGCCAATGAGCAGTAGAACAATAGTCTAGGTTCACAAGTAAATTTCAGCGGTGGAAAAGTAAGTAGTAGATAAAATAAAGTGAGTTTTGCTGCAACCCTAATGGCTGTAGCATTAAATTGATTGCAGCAAGAAAATCCCTTGGCCAAATTAGACGCCCTTAGGGCACAAGCAAGCTTATAATACTTAGAAAATATTCCAACTTGAACAAATACAATATCTCTCAATTTCACGTATTCCAATGCAATGATTTTATTTCTCCAATGCAAATTTAGATTAGTGCCTTGTCAACGGGTTATGGAGTCTTCTTGTGTAAGGTTAGATCTACTACTTCTCTAGGGGTGTAAGCCCTTTTACTCCCTAGAGCAAGTAAACCTAACAAGGTAAATCTAGGAGGGTGTAAGCCCTTTTACTCCTCCTAGCAACCTTTGCAATAGCTTATCCACTTAACAATAATGATAGACTTGGTGGAACATCAACAACCTGTTCATCCGTGCTAATGTACTGGAGCTTCAAGGCTCCTCTCTGTACCATGTCGCGGATGAAATGATAGCAGATCTCTATGTGCTTCGACCTGTCGTGGAACACAGGATTCTCTGTCATTTTAATACAACTTTGATTGTCACATAGAATCGCGATTGCTCTCATCTCCAAATCAAATAGGCTTGTCGGCAACTTTCGAAGCCATATAACTTTGCAGCTAGCAGAACATGTGGCAATGTACTCTGCTTCCGCTGTGCTGAGAGCAATACTGGATTGCTTCCTACTCTGCCACGAGATCATAGCTGATCCCAAACTGAAACAGCATCCGTAAGTGTTTTTTCTATCAACAACGCTTCCTGCCCAATTTGCATTAGTATATCCACTCAGTGTGAAGTCACGATCTCCATCATAGCTGAGATCATAATCCACTGTACCTTTAAGGTACCTCATCACATGTTTTGCAGCCACTAAATGAACATGTCTGGGCTCTACCAGAAACTGACTCAAGGTGTTCACTGCAAAACAGATGTCTGGTCTGGTG
>ML809879.1:178656-190056 GCA_009831015.1 Picea engelmannii
TTCTTCATCATGAAATTTCAATTCTCCATACTCAATTATCCAATATCAATTTACTTCAAAACATCAAATTCAAAAGCTTAGATCAATTGAAACAAACCTCAAATTTCTCACTTAGAATGTACAAGTTGTAGAGATAGAGATTATAATAATGGACAAATACTAAGTCATTCAAGTAACATTCTACTAATTGGTTTCACTTTTTGGAATGGATTTTCTCAAACATTAACGCAGAGTGAACAAGCTGCAACACACACACAACTACAACACACACCTTGTTACAGAATACACAGCGGAAAAACAAAACATAAATACTTTTTCCAAATAATAAGGAAATCTACTAGAACTAAAACACCAGAAAACCCACGAATTGTAGCACCACTCTTTTATTGATTCAAAGTAAATAACTAGATTTACATTACATCAAGCTTGGGTTAAAAGACAACCATGAATTGTTGCTTGCATCGCTGAAAACCACTACAAAATCGTCCAGAGGGTAATGGTTTGCATGTATGGGTTGAGATTCTTTTTCACCCTTCTTACATGCTCACCCAACCTGAAATCTTTCTCTCCAATCCACCTTCTATGATTTCCTTACTTCGTGGTTTGCCAACCCCTTCAAAATCACGCTCCATTTTTTTTTAAAACTCCTCCCCGACTCTGAAACGATTTGCCTTCCCTCCAAGAATGAACTGTTACCCAAACCGTCTCTCTGTTTTTCGGACCGCTTCAACTTCCTTTCGGCCTCGGGTCACGCTTTGTCCTTTAGCCGCGAGTTCTTTTACCTAACGGTAGTTGCGACTCATCATGAATGCATACTAGTGTGGCAAAATCAAATGCGTACGACCACAATGTTGCAAATGAAGAAATATCGTGACACTTGTAAATTTTCACTATATGCGAGAGTTTCAACATGAGTTTCAGCCTGAGTTTTAGCATGATACTTGTAAAATTTCTTTATACGCAACAATTTCAGCACGAGTTTCGGCATGACACTTGTAAAATTTCACTATACGTGGCAGTTTCAGCACGAGTTTCAGCACGTGTTTCAACACAAGTTTCAGCATAACAAGAGTATTTGCAGGAGTAATCAACAATTCGAATTTACAACAAACCGACTAAGTAAAATGGATCACTAACACAATCCTTATTCGACTTATTTCCTATTTGCAGAATGAAAATATTTTTGGGTGATGTGGATTGCCCGAGCCCAAGGATGCTCCTGCATCAGACACCCCTGGTAAGAAAAACACGAGCTCCAACTCATGTGTAGATCACTGTTGAGGTGAAGATTTATGCACACGTGCTCACTGATCTGCAGTCACCCACAATGCATCCTCTGCCCCTTGATTCTTCCACTTGATCAAATATTCCATGTACTCCTTCTGACGAGTCTTCTTACCAATTCTTGTAGCAATAATTTCTTCAATCTGCTCCTCAAATTTAATTGGTAGATGTTGTTCCCATTCGTTGAGGGTACCTTCATCTTCTCTTATGTCCCCTACATGAAACTCATGTTAAGTTTTTGATGGTTAAGCTGATGCATATAGTTTATTTCAATTTGGCATTAACTGAACCATAACAATTTGCAACAACAATACAAGCTATAGCAAACCAATATCACAAGAAGAATAAGTATGTACAAGAACACAAGAAGTATTCTGGGAAAACCCTTCTCAACCAAGGGAAAAACCCAACAATCCTTTGCTTATATTTCCAAGAGAGGATCCACCATCCACCACCAAACCCTAGCACACAAGAGGTTGTTGTTGTGACTGAGAAAACTAGCTCCTATAAAAGTGTGAACTCCAATCCTCATAATTTTAGACCATGCGTTGAGTTAGTGAGAGATATGATCCACAATGGGGATCTATCTCTTATTTATACAAACTTAACTCAACGACTAAACAAGACACTTGGCACAATAGGGTCGACCTCGACAACTTAATAATATAATTAATAATTACACAATATTAATTATCTTTACATGGTGGGACCGACTTGTACCCTTTACAACACAATTAGGGTTTTACCAAAGTCTCACTCTTTGACAATATAGCAAGGGATCTCACACATCCTCTAGTGCTCATCCACTAGGGACACGTCCACCTGTGCTCACCCACAGGGATGTCACTGTCAACATATCACTCAACTGAGTCCACATGAGTACCATTTGGATAGCCATCTCAAGCCGACTCAACTATGTCCATAGGAGTACAAGGCATGAGACCATCTCAAGACGACTGAAGTCAATCCATAGGAGTACAAGGCAGAAGACCATCTCAAGTCATCTCAACTCAGTCCAGAGGAGTAGACAAGAGACCACACGCCATCACAACTCAGTCCAGATTATGACGTACACCCATCACATGGGCTCTCTCACAGATCGTCTCAACTCAGTCCAGAGGAGAACGACCTGGAGAATGTCACACGATGCTGCAATCATCAACAACTCATAGAGGTCAACAACATTGAACGTATGAGATATGTCAAACTTCTCCGGAAGTTCCAGCCGATAAGCATTATCAGAGATCTTTTTCAGAATTCGGCATGGACCTATTTTCTTGTACTTGAGTTTATTGTATGTGCCTCGAGGAAATTGCTCCCTCCTCAAGTGAGCCATGACCATCTCACCCTCTTGGAATACCTTCTGTCTCCTATGCTAATCTGCTCTTTGTTTATAACTCACATTGTTGGTCTACAATTTCTTCTTTACCCGTTCTTGTAATTCATGCATATTGTCCACAAAATCATTCGCATCAACGCTCTTCTGGCCTTCCAAATCTGGAAATGAAACCAAATATACAACACCTTTTGGTGATCGTCCATAAACAATATGAAATGGACTCTTTCCCGTAGGCTTGTTCATCGAATCATTATATGCGAATTCGGCTTGGGCTAATGCCAAATCCCATTAACTAGCATTCTCTCCACTTAAACTTCTCAACAAATTTCCTAGACTTCGGTTCAATACTTTTGTCTGACCGTTTGTCTGAGGATGATACATTGAACTGTACAACAAATCTGAGCCTAACTTTTTCCAGAGTGTCCTAAAAAAATGCCCAAGAAATCTAGTATCACGATATGAAGTAATACTCCGTGGAAGTCCATGCAATCGAACCACCTCCTTGAAAAACAATGAAGCTACCTCACTAGCATCACTAGTCTTCTTACATGCTATGAAGTGTGCCATTTTCGAAAATTTGTCAACAACTACCATAGTTGAATCATGTTTTCTCTGCGTCATAGGCCATCTTAAGACAAAACCCATACTGATATCCTCCCAAGGTTCTTTGGGTACCGAAAATGGAGTATAGAGTCCCGTGTTTTGACTTTTTCCTTTGGCTGGTTGACAGATCCTGCAACCTTCCAAAAACTTTCGAACATCCTTGTTAAAGCTGGGCCAAAAGTACCTATCCTTCACCAGGTTTTGCAGTTTTATCAGTGCCAAAATGTCCTCCTAAACCACCCCTATGCAATTCTTTAATGAGATTCAACCATATGGAACTTCTGGGAATACACAACTACTGATTTTTAAACAAAAACCCCTCCTGGATATGGTAGTCCAGATATAGTGTTCTGTTTGAACTCCAAGGCTCCTTACATGCCTTCCAAGCTTCTGAAAAATCTGCATCTTCTTCATACAATGTCTTTAGACAATTCATACTTACCACTTCTACGGACATGGTATTGAGCAATGTTGTCCTTCGACTTAATGCATCAACTACCTTATTCGACTTCTCGAACCTGTGTTTCAACACAAAAGAATAAATTTGCAAGAATTCTACCCATTTAGTAAGCTTTTGATTTAATTTACCTTGGTTGTTATTGTACTGTAGAGCTTTGTGATCTGTGAACAAGACAAACACTTTTGGCAGTAGATATTGTCGCCATTTCTTCAAGGTTTGCACAATAACCTAAAGTTCTTGATCGTAAACATAGTACTTCTTTATGGACTCGTTCAACTTCTCGCTGAAAAATGCAATGGGTCTGCCTTCTTGACTTAGAATTGCTCCAATTGTTGTTCCATTAGCATCACAATCAACCTGAAACACTTTATTAAAATCTGGTAATGCTAATACTGGTTGCGCTATTACCCTTTTCTTAAATTCTTCAAATGACTTCTTTGTTGCTACAATCCACTGGAACACTCCTTTCTTCATACATTATGTAAGAGGCACACATATTTGGCTAAAGTTCCTAATGAATTTCCGGTAAAAGCCTGCCAATCCATGGAAACTCCTCACATCGAATGTGCATCTTGGTGTTGGCCATTCAAGGATAGCCTTCACTTTCTCAGGATCCATTTTCAGTCCTTCCTTTGAAACCACAAAACCTAGGTACACTAACTCTCGTTGCATGAATGTACACTTCTTCAGGTTTATCAATAGTTTCTCTTCCTTCAAGTGTTGTAGTATTGCTCTCACATGCTCAACATGCTTTGTTCTGATCCTGCTAAAAATCAGTATATCATCCAAATATACAACCACAAACTTACCCAAAAATGGCTTCAATACTTCATTCATCAATCTCATGAATGTGCTGGGAGAATTAGTTAACCCGAATGACATTACCAACCATTCAAACAATCCATCTTTCGTCTTGAATGTCATCTTCCATTCATCACCTTCTCTGATTCGAATCTGGTGATAACCACTCTTCAAATCAATTTTTGAAAAATATTTTGAACCACTCAAATAGTCCATTAGATCATCCGTTCTCGGCAGTGGAAATCTATACTTGATAGTAATCTTGTTTATAGCATGCAAATCAATACACATTCACCATTCCCCCATTTTATTTGGAGTCAACACTGCTGGTACTGCACAAGGACTTATGCTTTCTCTAATCATTCCTCTATCAAGCAACTTCTGCACTTGTCTATTGACCTCTTCACTCTCTGCTGGAGTCATCCTGTAAGGCACTTTATTAGGTAAACTCTATTAGAATTAAAGAGATGTGCTCATTTTACCATAGACAATATCACTATTGTCATCCAACCATAGGCATGTAGCCACCCTCGAGCACCATAAAATTTTCTAGATAGAATGATTCCGTAAGAAACACTAGAACTAACAAATAACCAAAAGAGCTCATCTTTCTCCAAATATAGCTCACCAAATAGAGAGTCCCAAATCCATAGAACAAGAACAATACTCAGTTGCAGTTGCACTCACCAAGAATACCACTAAGAACCATCACCAAAAACACCACCAAGAAATAATATAGGATAGGGCGCACATCTTAGGCTATATGGCGCTAGAGAGAGAGACCAAGAACCATCCCAGAAGATCCACCTTCCATCCTTGCAGCTGCAACTCCAAACTTGCGCCAAACGTGATTAAGAAAGTGTGTGTACAAATGAGCTAGATCATCTCTTATTTATAGTGGTTCTTGTCACTTGTTTGGGCTGACTTGTCCTTTTAGAATCTAATACTTTAATATTAATTATTTTACTAAGTCGACTTGTCTTCTAGGGTTTCTACACATCTGTTTAGGGTTTCTCTTGCTTTCAAAATATTCTATTCTAGCCAAAGGTTACACATGGAGGTTAATACCTCCCTCAACTACCATAATATCAACACTCCCTCCTAGTTAGGGAGGTATTAATGAGCTAGCATTGTCATAGCCACACATGATATCTCATGATCACATAGATCAATTCACGAGCAACATCACCACTATCAGTAGCATATGATAGCATCAATTGCATAATCTCTCGAGGCCATACTCCATCTGAGTAATCAGACATGATGTTGAATAAGTCACTCACTCAACAGAGTGATACAAGGACCATTCTTCTAATCCAGACTTACGTCCTAGAAGAATCACTGTCCCAACATATGATGAAAGTCCTTGATGGCTCTAAGAACCATCCTCTCCATTGCATTATCTCTAAGTTGTATGATCATATCTAAGCTATACTAGCATGATGCTCTGCATCATATCTAATCTGTACTAGCATGATCATATCTAACATGATGTGGAGTGCCATCTACATCATCTCTAAGCCCTACGAGCATGGTGTCAATGCACCATCTCTAACCTGTACTCGCATGATGTAGATCAATGCCTCTGCATCATATCACTATCCATCTAGCTGGAAATCATCTCCAACACTAGTGGTAGTCTCCATGGCAATCAGAACAATGCCATCCAATAGAACACAATTGTGTCTATCCATAATAGTACACAACTACTGTCCAGTGGTACACAACCATTAATAGTAGCACACAACTACTAACTAGTGACACACAGTCAATACCAGTGGAGTACATCCACCACAGTAGCATATGACTACTTTCCAGAGACATATAGTCTCCACAACAATAATATCATATGATATCAACAATGTCATGATACGAATTGAGTCATCTGGGCCACTCTTCCATTCACATCTGTGAGATCTGTAAGAACATCTGCCCTTGGAAAGTTAAACATCAACCATGGGCTATCTAGACTATTCTTCCCAATCATAGAAGAATAATTGTCCCTAATTTTTTAACCTGGACCATTCACCTAACTGGGCCATTCTTCTAGCACGATTCACAGTGCAACCTGGAGAGAATGAGTCTACCCTAGGGAATGACTATCCCTGATTGTTGAACCTAAACCATTCAACCTAACTAGGCCATTCTTCCCGCACTAATCATAGTGCAACCTGGAGAGAATGAGTTTTCCCTAGGGAATGACAGTTTGGACCATTTCCTATGGAAATGATTGTCCTTCACCAACCTCCTATAACGAAACATTCTTCGAAACTGCTCACAATTGTGAACTTCGAAAGAATGACTGCCCGGAGAGGTGGACCATTCTGCTTAACCACTACTCAGAGTGACTGCCAAGAAGAATGACGGTCTTAGACCATTCCCCCACACTGGCCACAAGGAGAATCATTGTCTATGGTACATTAGTAATCTATCAGACCATTTTCATTACAAAAATGATTGTCCGATTTGGCCATTTTCCGTCAGAAATCTTGTGCCACTTTCCAGACTGGAAGGTGATTTCCCAACCTGGACCATTTTCTGAACTGAAAAATGACTGCCCATAAATCAATAACATATCAGTGCTCCCTCCCAACCTAGGGAGTAATCATTTCCTTTTCCAATAAGGAAGTCATCTCCACGAGTCCATTTTGTCCCTTAAGTACGCAAAATTTTCATCTTGGAAAGAGGCTTTACCAAAATATCTGTTATTTGCTCATCAATGGAGATATACTGGAAAACCACTTCTCCCCTCTGGACTTTATCACAAAGAATATAGTACTTGATCTCAGTGTGCTTCGACCTGTCATGGAACATCAGGCTCTCTGAAAGTTTTCACACAACTCTGATTATCACAATATAACAAGGTCGAATCCAACACTTGATCAAACAGTCCATAAACTGGCTTACATAGCCACACTGCTTCCATACAAGCATCACAAACTGTAATATATTCTGCTTCTGCAGTGCTGAGTGCAACATAATTTTGTTTCCTGCTAGCCCATGATATCATGGAAATCCTCAAACTGAAACATATCCAAGAAGCACTTCTTTTGTTATCTGCACTCCCTGCCCAAACTGAATCGATAAATTCATCCAACTGTATATCATAATTCAAACGTCCCACAAAGTAAATATCTGGTTGAGTATTCTCCAAATACATTAACGAGCCATTCAATTGTCGATATAGGGACAGGTATACTGGATCGGAGTCTCTCATCTTCTTCACATATGTTATCATGGGAGTTTGCCATATATTTGCAATCCATTATCCCAGACTTCTGAAGAATCATTTTGATACACTTCCCCTATCATAGGAAGTTTTCACCACCCTTATGTTGTACATAAGAGGTTCTGCACCAAGTTGCTTGAATCCATACAAGGTCTTCTTCCATCTGCATACATGGGTCTCTTTCTGGTATACCTCAAAACTTTGAGGTTGCTCTACATATGCTTCTTCTTCAATTACTCTGTTGATAAGAACAATCTTTACATCCATCTGATGTAAAATCCAACCCATGGATGTTGCAAGAGATATAATGGATCAGGTAGAGGTATATCTGGTTACTGGAACAAGTTGTCATCATAGTCTTCTCCCTCCTTTGAGAGAACTCTCTAGCCCTGAATCTCGCCTTGTATCTATCAATGCTTCCATTTATAAGTCTCTTTCACAATTTCTCACATACATTGTTCTTCATCACAACTTCCTTCTTCAACGTTGGAATCCATGGAATCTTTTATAGATTCCATGCCCTTCCTTTTGTCATAGGAACATAAATGTAGATGGACAACAAGGAATATTCAAGGCTTCTTTTTTAAGAAGACTTCTTCTAGAGTCAAGCTGAACACGTGTTGCTTATCATGGCTGCTACTTCCAATGAAGAACATGGATAGATACTTCATAGTATTCACAGATTCTTCAATGGATAATATTATTGGAGATTAACTCCCTCCTAATCTCGACTTCATGCTTGAATGAGCAATATGCATGCTCTTCTTTTGGAATTCTGTAATCAACTCCCTCCATCTGAGAGATTCCATGCTTCTGTCTGCATCCTTCTTTCTTTCTGCAAATGTCACAAGTCTATTCTAGTTTCCTCTTGATTACTGACTTCTTTCTGAGTCCGACTCCCTCAAGTCTCTTTAAGTTTGTTTCTATTCATTCTGATCGCTGCCCATCTGGTAGTTGTTGCAAGCATTGTGTCATCCTTATAAACTTCTTCTAGGACAACTTCCACAAAGATTGTTCATCAAACATATTTCACAAGGATACCTACCCGGAACAAGAACAACAAGATAAAACAAGAAATACCACTCTAGAGGAAATGTTAGTTCATATTGAAAACAAGTACAATAGGCATCTATATCAATGGTATTCATATGCAGTCAAGTATTCATTGCACCTAGCAATAATAGAACCTTTCAAAGACTGCTTTCACAATTTGTAATGTAACAACTATCACCCTTGATATATACAAATATGAAGCTTAATAATTTAATCAAAGTTGGAACCTGAAGCCTCAACTGTTATGGAGGGTGCGCTTGTTCCTCTGAATGCACTGAATCCAAGATTACAACTTGGACAAGGTATCTAATACTTTCCCTACAAACACACTCATGTTTTGCTAGATGATATAACTCAAATAACATATACAAGTGCATACCTTTGAAGTCTTGTAGCATCGTTCAACTTATCTTCCAATCTGAAACTATATACCATCATGACAAGAGGATATTAGAAACTGAATCAGAGGATTTAATGATTAGAACAAGCTAGAAACTCTAAAATTTCAACTTTGACCACAAAATCAATTTGACCAGAAGTCAACCTTTGACTTTGACTAGTCAAATTTTGAATTTGACCAAAAATTCAAACCTGACAGTTTTGCTAGTTGATGGTACCAAGAGGTGTGTTGGGCTAGGGCGCACTAGGATGTCAAGGAAATGGGTCAAGCGCTTCATCAAAAGTGCTTGAACACAAGGGTTATGGTTTGTTGCAGCTGCATAATTAGAAAACCTAGTTGTAGCTGTAACTAGTGCCACAACGAGCTTAACAAATAACTTCTCAATATATCTTCCAGTGGTTAGACTGTCTGAAGATAGTGTGGGCCCATAAACTGTTAGAATTAAATAGATGTGCTCATTTTACCATAGACAATATCACTATTGTCACCCAACCATAGGCATGCAACCACCCCCGAGCACCATAATCTTTTCTAGATAGAATGGTTCCAGAAGCAGCGCTAGAACCAACATATAACCGAGAGAGCTCATCTTTCTCCAAAGATAGCTCACCAAATAGAAATTACCAAAGCCACAAAACAAGAACAATACTCAGCTACAATAGTTGCAGTTGCACTTACCAAGAATACCAGTAAGAACCATCACCAAGAACACCACCAAGAAATACTAGAGGATAGGATGCACATCTTAGGCTATATGGCGCTAGAGAGAGAGACCAAGAACCATCACAAAAGATCCACCTTCCATCCTTCCAACGATAGCTCCAAACTTGTGCCAAACTTGACTGAGAGAGTGTGTGAAGTGTGTGTACAAATTGTTGATGATTACAGCTGCGTGAGACATCCTCCAGGACACAGACCTGAGAGAGAGCCCTTCAGTTGGGTTTGTGGTTCCTATCTGAGGCAAAACTGGAACGTTGTGTTGGCCTCCTCCTTATAGAGAGTTGAGATGAACTCCAGATGATTCTCCCGTGTAAAGCAGTGAGAAATAAGATCTGCTGCGTTGGACGTGCCTGTTGCTGAACACATGATCAGGGGATCAAATTTTGCTCAAATTTCAAAGTGCTCGGAATGCGACGAAAGAAGTGCCATTGCGTCCATCTCGTCTTCCTGATTCCGGCGGTATATTTACTTTGTCAAACGGACTCCGTATGGAGAAGATATCGCGATCTGTTCGTCAGGTCAAAGAGGCAAAAATTTTGGTGCTCACTGTACAGTCCGTACAGTCTGACGTGGAAGGACCGTACAGGCCGTACGACCGTACAGGGGTGACGTGGCAGATGTTGGTTGGTTAACAGTTGTCGAATTCGGAGCTGACACGTCTCCTTTGGTGGCCAATGGTATGAGGACACGTGGCCCAATCCGAGGGCGCCACGTGTCACTCATTGTTTGGTTAATGGGTTTTATGTAAAATTGTTGGAGTCCGCGGGGTTCGACCCCCGGACCTCCCACACCTCATAGCGCCTTCGCACGACCGCCCGACCAATAGGCCACAAGTTGTTTCTTATTATGTATGTACGTTGTAATGTATTTAAATTTACATATATGGCCATTGGGTGGGGGGGTCGGGCCGGGGCTTAGCCCCGACCCGCGGTTCTTTGTTTGTATATAACATATACCATATGACCCAAGCCTCTGTGGAATGGGCGCGTTATGTGTTGTATTGTGTAAATCCGCGGTCCTTTATATTTCACATATGACCCACAGTTATATTATATGTTATGTGGCCCTATTGTAATATAATGCGCGGGGGTTATTCTATGTAGCCCGTGGTTTTTCATATGATCGGAGCGCGGGAAAGGAGTTCCAACGGTTATGATGGTTTAACCACTTTTGCCATGCGCGAGGTCACTTTACCCATATGCCCAGGTGCCTAGGCGGTTAGGGGTTGGCACGCCCTTAACCGTTCTACGGTTTTCACCGTTGGCGCGGTTGCGCCTGGTGCTGGGTTTTCACGCTTTAAAATGCGTGTGAGCCAGGTTTAAACAAGGAGGATGTGTTTTGTAGATGCAGAGACAACAAGCTTGAAGGGGGGACTTCCAGGAGGCATAACTTCTTCATTTTTCAACCGATTGAGGTGCCGAAAGAGCCCAGACAGGGGTTTTGGGATGCTCTGAAGCCATTGGAGCAGTCGGTTTGTCAGTTTGAGCATTGTAAGACATGTTTTTGAGCAC
>ML809879.1:194183-214407 GCA_009831015.1 Picea engelmannii
GCCTTTAGATTTTATCTTTGGGAAAGATATTGCTGTTGATGGTCAATATGACATTGATAGGGCAGAGAAGTTCATTGAACAAATTCAGTTGATACATCAGGTGGTGCAAGAGCAGTTGGAAAAGAGTCAGGCCAAGTACAAAACGAGACATGACAAACATCGTGTTGATCACAGTTTCGAAGTTGGCGATGAAGTTTGGCTTAACATCAGCAAGGAGAGGCTTAAAGGAGAAGGTAAAAAGTTGAAACCAATTCGATATGGTCCCTTCAAGATTGTTGACAAGATTGGTAACAATGCTTTTCGTTTAGATTTGCCTCCTTATATGCAGATGTATGCAGTTGTTAATGTTGAGAATTTGAAGTTGTATGAGCCTCCATTGATTGATGATCAAGGAGAGCATGTTCAGATTCCTTCCATAGATGATTTTTCTCCAGAGTATCTAACAGAATTGCAGGAAGAAACCATCCTTGACAGGAGGATGCGAACTTCGAAACGAGGAAATATGGAGTATTTGCGAGTTGGTCTTAAAGGGATGAATCCAAGCAAGGCCAAGTGGATTGAGGTTGGAAGGGTGAGGGAACTTTACCCTCATTTTCACATAGACTGAAATAGTCTTTTGGAGGTCCAAAAGCTTCCCAATGGGGAGGTGTGATCAGGGGATCAAATTTTGCTCAAATTTCAAAGTGCTTGGAATGCGACGAAAGCAGTGCCATTGCGTCCATATCGTCTTTCTGATTCCAGCGGTATATTTAATTTTTCAAACGGACTCTGTATGGAGAAGATATCACGATTTGTTCGTCAGGTCAAAGAGGCAAAAATTTTGGACTCTGTACAGTCCGTACAGTCCGACGTGGAAGGACCGTACAGGTCGTACGACCGTATAGGGGTGACGTGGCAGATGTTGGTTGGTTTACAGTTGTCGAATCCGAAGCTGACACGTGTCCTTTGGTGGGCAATGGTATGAGGACACAGGGCCCAATCCGAGGGCGCCACGTGTCACTCATTGTTTGGTTAATGGGTTTTATGTAAAATTGTTGGAGTCCGCGGGGTTCGACCCCCAGACCTCCCACACCTCATAGCGCCTTCGCACGACCGCCCGACCAATAGGCCACAAGTTGTTTCTTATTATGTATGTGCGTTGTAATGTATTTAAATTTACATATATGGCCATTGGGCGGGGGGGTCGGGCCGGGGCTTAGCCCCGGCCCGCGGTTCTTTGTTTGTATATAACATATACCATATGACCCAAGCCTCTATGGAATGGGCGCGTTATGTGTTGTATTGTGTAAATCCGCGGTCCTTTATATTTCACATATGACCCACAATTATATTATATGTTATGTGGCCCTATTGTAATATAATGTGCGGGGGTTATTCTATGTAGCCCGTGGTTTTTCATATGACCGGAGCGCGGGAAAGGAGTTCCAACGGTTATGACGGTTTAACCACTTTTGCCATGCGCGAGGTCACATTACCCATATGCCCAGGTGCCTAGGCGGTTAGGGGCTGGCGCGCCCTTAACCGTTCTGCGGTTGCGCCTGGTGCTGGGTTTTCACGCTTTAAAATGCATGTGAGCTAGGTTCAAACAAGGAGGATGCGTTTTGTAGATGCAGAGACAACAAGCTTAAAGTGGGGACTTCCAGGAGGCATAACGTCTTCATTTTTCGACCGATTGAGGTGCCGAAAGAGCCCATTCAGGGGTTTTGGGACGCTCTGAAGCCATTGGAGCAGTCGGTTTGTTAGTTTGAGCATTGTAAGACATGTTTTTGAGCATTTTTTGAGCAATTAATAATAATGATCCATTGGAAGCTGGACCAAGATATGTAGCCCATAAGAGGGGTGAAATCCTTTATCAAATTGTTGTGTTTATGTGCTTATATTCAATGATTATGCTGCTGTCTATGTGTAATTTGCATAAGTAATTATTTAATTTATGTGTTGCAAACTGATCCATTTTCTTTAAACACATAACATTTACTTGCAATAAGTTTTCAAGTTTTTCAAGTCTTCTTCAATTTTAGATCAACACATGTGAACGTGTGAAATCCCATGAGTTGGGTGCATCGTTCTGAGACAGAAATGAAACAATGTATTAGCCTCCTCTGATGAGAGAGTTGAGATGATGAACTTCAGATGACCCTCCTGTGTAACGCAGTGAGAAAGAAAATCTGTTGAGTTGGACGTGCATGTGGATGATAACAGGTGAACGTGATCCTAGTGGCTAAGCACTAGTGAGCGTGGTTCTCCTGTGAGACATAGTGAGATAGAGATACATCCCTGTGGCTGAGCACAGATGGATGTGTCCCTAGTGGCTGAGCACTAGTGCATGTATGAGATCCCTTGCTATATTGTTCAATAGTCAGACTTACCTGTAACCCTATTTACTATGTAAAGGGTACATGTCGGCCCCACCTTAATGTAAAAGATAATTAATATGGTAATTATTAATTATATTTTGAGTTATTGAGGTCGGCCCTATTGTGCCAATAGACACATCATTTGTTGTGACAAGTCTTATATAAATAAAGGTGAATCCCCATTGAGGAAACATACTTATCATTGTGTCATCTCATGATTTCAGAAGTTGTGCTATGAAATTATGAGAATTACAACACCCTCTTGTGTGCTAGGTTTGGTGATGGCGTGGGAGGTATTTCTCTCGAAGAATATAGCAAAGGATTGGTTGGATTTTCTTCCCTTGTTGAGAAGGGTTTCCTAGGATACTTCTTGTGTTTTTGCGCATGGTTATTCTTCTTGTGATCTTGGTTTGTTGCAATAGTTATGGTTCAAGTTAAAAGCTAAACAAAAAATTTAAATATATGCATGAGCCATAGCTCATTGAAAACTCAACATGGTTTTAGAGAAGGATGGAAGAAGACCATTGCACATTAAAATTGAAGGTAAGGTTTGCCAAAACTCTGTTGTAGGTGTGAAGAGAAGAGGGTCAAACCTCTCCTTGAAAATTCTGTGGTAAATGATGAGGCTGGATCCCTCTTGAAAATTTTGTGGTAGATGAAGAGGGATGGGTCTTCTTTTTTTAAAATTATGTGGTGAATTTAACTCTTCAACAACAATCGAAGTGTATGGGAGAGAAGTCCAGAGCCTAGGAGAAGGGTCAACTTCTAGAACAAGGTAGCCGCAGGCTTGAGGAGCATGACCTACCCTAAACCACAACCACAATAAGGAACTCGGCCTGTTCTGAGGCCCCTCTAAAGCTGCCGTGGAAATAATCTAACAACAAACACTTAAAGCAGAAGGGTTGGACCCCTTCTAAGGTGAAAGTTAAGGTTGTCGCAACCCAAAAACAGAGGCAACAATCGCCTAAAATTGCAAACCTGTGGCAACAAACAACTGAGGTAGCATCCAAATGTTTTGAGGTGAAATGCAAGGCTGCCACAACTAGAAGAAACCCTATGACAGGTACCCTAAACAACATACCTATAGGAGGAGGAGGATCGGGGCAAGGCTGGTAGCAAAACTAAGTTTTATGAGCAGTAAAGTGAAGGTTGTTAGGTCTGTTCTTGCTGTAGCAGACCACAGACTTGGAGGGCCATTACCCTTGTCTAGTAAGCAGACCTCAAATCCGATCTCAAACTCCTTGTGCCATACTCAAATGGAATTACAGAGGATTGAAGCTGGAGGGCTTTTAAAATTGTTGGAGATTGATATTCTGAGGAAAATTAACCATCCGAACATTATAGGATTGTATGACATTGTCAGTCATCCTCATCAAATTTTTTCTTGTTATGGAGTACTATTCTGGTGGTGATTTAGTTGCATATATTAAAAGTAATGGAAGGTTGACAGAAGCTGTAGCAAGACATTTTATGATCCAACTTGTTGCTGGATTAAAAGTACTTCGCGAGAAAAATCTCATACACAGGGACCTAAAACCATAGAATCTTCTACTTCAAGTAATGATAGAAATGTGGTGTTGAAAACTGCAGACTTTGGTTTAGCAAGGTCCATCCAACCACAAGGATTAGCTAAAACTCTTTGCGGTTCACCTTTGTACATGGATCCATAAATTATGCAGTCCTAGAAGTACAATGCCAAGGCAGACTTGTGGAGCATGGATACTATTGTATTTGAGCTTGTCACATAAAATCGCCATTTTATGGACATTCTCAAGATGCACTTATCGTAGAACATTATGAAATCAAATGATTTTCACTTCTCACTTGATATTGTCAGAGGATCTCCATTTTTGTCTTAGAGAATAGCACCCAGACACCTTGATATCCAGGAGTTATGAACAATCACGAAAAATGCATCATTACGAGGGCATTTATCTCAAGAAGAATCTCCATTGGTGTACACTCTTAGGTATGCACTTGTATATATATATATATATATATATATATTAATTGCATCATTGTCATGAGGGTACTTGCAGGAGGAAGGAAGCCTTGCTGCAATCATGGATTCAGAGGGATCTCAGTGCATTCAAAGGAAACAACACACTGGAAGTGAAGACTCGAGGTTTGATCGTTTTAATTATCATGCCTATAATCTACATTTCTAAGGTTGCTACATTACAAGTAGGTGTTGTAGTTGTGACAACAATCCTTAAAATGTTTTGATTATAGTGATGTACTCATGAATCTCCACTAGGAGATATTGTTTTCTTGTTTCCTTTCGCTTGTTTTCTTGTTCCAAGCAGGTTAACAATAAAGGAAGATGCTTATCCTTCAGACTTCAGAGAGAGTCACTTGGCTCAGAAGGATTCAAACTAATTGAGAAAGAGAGACAATACCTTCTTCCTCTTCAGCAGTCCAGAGGGAGATAACCATTGATACAGTTGATCTAGTTGTACCAATTGATATTCCCTGGGACTTTACTGTAGGCCATAAAAGGCCTATCTGGGCTTGACAAACTCTGCAAGAGGCAGAAAGACATGTAGCTGATGGAAGTATTGAGAAATACAAAACGAGATTTGTAGTCAGAGGATTCTCACAAGCAGAGGGAGTGAACTATAATGAGACATATTGATCCAGTAGTCCGATGCACTTCCATTTGTACTACCATCCATGAGTTGGAAATTCCATCAAATAGATGAATTCTTGATGAAGTTTGGGTTTTAGCAAGAGTGTTGATGATCCAAACCTATACTATTACATTGTTGGTGACAAGAGCCTGATTTTGATGACTTATTCAAGAAGTTGTGTTGTTACAAGCAAGATTTGACTTCTAATTTCGAGATGAAGGATCTGGATATGATGCACTACTTCTTGGGAAAATAAGCATGACAGAGGACCAATGAGACCTTTCCTAAGTCAAGGAAAATACACAGTGGGGATATTAAAGAAGTTCAGTATGACAGAATGCAAATCCATGTCTACATCGATGGTAATGGATTTGACGAAAAATAAATGATGATGATTCAGACGAGATTGATCCACATGTGTATCGACAACTGATTGGATCATTGATGTATCTGGTTAACACCAGACCTGATATATGCTATGCAACAAATGTGCTTAGTCAATCCATGAGTCAACCAAGAGAGACTCAATGGATAACAATAAAGCATGTATTGAGATATATATGAGGCACAATTGGATATGGCCTGAGATATGCCTCCAGTGTGAACTTGAGTTTGCAGGGATATGCCGATACAGATTGAGCAAAGAGTATAGTGGACCAAAAGAGCACACCCGGTTGTTGTTTTACCTTGGAGTTGACCATGGTTTCTTGGTGCAGCAGGAAACAAAAGATTTGTGAACTTGAGTGCCACAGAAACAGAGTATATAACATTGAGTGTGGTAGTCGGCGAAGCAGTGTGGTTTCTGACAGATTTATTTGATCATGAGATGGATCCTATTATTACTTGTGATAACTAGAGATGTGTGAATCTCTCTGAGAACCCTATGTTTCATGATAGATCGAAACACATTGAGATAAAATATCATTATATTAGAGACATGTTGCAGAGGAAAGAAATACAGGTTCAATACCTTCCTACACATGAGCAGATTGCAGATATCTTCACCAAACCGCTTTCCAATACAAAGTTCGAGTACTTCTGTGAGAAACTAGCTTGGTGAAGATTACCTCCCTAGCTAAGAGGGAGTGTTGATGATTATAACCAAGACGAAGTTCGAGTACTTCCGTGCGAGACTTGGCCTGATGGAGAATGCCTCCCTAGCTGAGAGGGAGTGTTGATTATTACAGCTGTGTGAGACATCCTCCAGGACACAGACCTGAGAGAGAGCCCTTGAGTTGGGTGTGTGGTTCCTATCTGAGATAGAACTGGAAAATTGTGTTGGCCTCTTCCTTATAGAGAGTTGAAATTAATTCCAGATGATTCTCCTATGTAACGCAGTGAGAAAGAAGATTTGTTGAGTTGGACATGTTTGTGGCTGAGCACATGTGAACGTGTGAAATCCCATGAGATGGGTGCATTGTTATGAGACATAAATGAAACGATGTATTAGCCTCCTCTGAGCAGAGAGTTGAGATGATGAACTTCAGATGACCCTCCTGTGTAACGCAGTGAGAAATACGATCTGTTGACTTGGACGTGCCTGTGGATGAGCATAGGTGAACGTGATCCTAGTGGCTGAGCACTAGTGAGTGTGGTTCTCCTATGAGACATAGTGAGATAGAGATACATCCATGTCGCTGAGCACAGATGGATGTGCCCCTAGTGGTTGAGCACTAGTGGGTGTATGAGATCCCTTGCTATATTGTTCAAGAGTCAGACTTACCTATAACCCTATTTGTTATGTAAAGGGTACATGTCGGCCCCACCTTAATGTAAAAGCTAATTAATATGGTAATTATTAATTATATTTTGAGTTATTGAGGTCGACCCTATTGTTCCAATAGACACATCATTTGATGTGACAAGTCTTATATAAATAAAGGTGAATCTCCATTGAGGAAACATACTTATCATTGTGTCATCTCATGATTTCATAAGTTGTGGTATGAAATTATAAGAATTACAACACCCTCTTGTGTGCTAGGTTTGGTGATGGTGTGGGAGGTATTTCTCTTGAAGAATATAGCAAAGGATTGGTTGGGTTTTCTTCCCTTGTTGAGAAGGGTTTCCCATGATACTTCTTGTGTTTTTGTGCATGGTTATTCTTCTTGTGATCTTTGTTTGTTGCAATAGTTATGGTTCAAGTTAAAAGCTAAACATAAAATTTAAATAAATGCATGAGCCATAGCTCATTGGAAACTCAACACAAATGAGCTAGATCATCTCTTATTTATATTGGTTCTTGTCACTTATCTGGGATGACTTGTCATTTTAGAATCTAATACTTTAATATTAATTCTTTTACTAAGCCGACTAGTCTTCTAGGGTTTCTACACATCTGTTTAGGGTTTCTCTTGCTTCCAGAATATTCTATTTTAGCCAAAGGTTACACGTGGAGGTTAATACCTTCCACAACTACCATAATATCAACAAACTCGATCTGGGCATTAAATCAATTTGATGAGAAATACTTCTCACTGGAGGCAATCCTTTTGGCAGATCATTAACAATAATCTCCTTAAATTCATCTAGCACCAACTTTATTTATGTAGATATTGTTATCACACAATCTGTACTTTCCCAAAGCCAATGCAAGTGAAGGAAAGATTGGCGTAACAAGGGGGTGACCTATCACTGCCACCTTAATACGAAACCCCTTTCTATTTAAGAGTATACCAAGATTATGCCAAGGGAGACGTCCCCTGTGATTTAAAGGGCTGATGACTAAGGAAAAAGATGCAAGAAAGTCCCCCCCCTCTCACTAGTCACTCAAGTCAAAGGTTGTTCGTGTCGTATAGAGATGAAGCAAAAGGTAAATAAGGTGTACCTGCCCAGAACAAGACAACAAATAGAATTGAATGGCAACTTTCAAGTACCAAATGATGTTAGTGCTTCATAAGACTATGAACCTATGAAAAATAAGTAAGTTGATATAAAATTGCAACAATGTGATTATTTACAACAACAATAAGTATTTTGTAATAACCACAATAATTATGCCTTGAAATTGCTTGAAAAAGACAAGAAAATGTAGCTTTAGGTTGGAAGAATGATGACTACTTGTCACAAGAAAAATTGGCAATGTTTAACCAACATTTAATGTCACTTTTGAAATAAATTTGTTGTTCTTAGATGGTTGTAGCAATCTTTTGCAACAACAAGAAGTTAATCAATGAATTAGTCTAGTTTAAGGTTAGTAGAAGTTAGTGAATCTTTCAAGGAAGATAGTTTGAAAGTTGTTTGATCAATCAATCACTATAATGAGTAGACTAATGCCTTTATGGGGTAATGGAGTCTATAGGTGACAATTTTCTCTTGGAAGAAATGACACAATGATTATACTTACCTAAGGATAAGAGATGGATAGAATAGGTGTTGGCTCTTCAAGGCCTCAAACATCCAAACCCTAAGGATAAAATTGCTAGAGTGTAAGCAATTTTAGGCTCTAGTAAAATCTTCTTTCCTTAGACTATTGAAAGATACTAGAAGAAACAACTGACTAGATAATGACTTCTAAAGTGCTAGTATTTAGGGCTCTAGAAGATTACCTAGGTCAAAATCTTCTTGGCAAGGTCTAGCAAATGAAGATTAAAGAAGTAGCAAATTAAGTCCTTTACTCTTAGGGTTTTTCAAGCAAACAATTTCATAATCTTTAACATGAATAAACAAATTTACCATAAACCATTCAAATAAAATGAAGAATTGCAGATTTACTTACTTCACCAAGAATAATCAAGCTATAAAACCCTAGAATGCCAAGTAAGTTCACCAAGAAATGATCCAAGTTGCAAATTTTAGCCTCCAAGAGAAAGTGTGCCTAAAATTTCAGCCAATAACTCCCAAGAAGGGCACAAATTTCAGACCACACCACTTGTGTGATAAGTGATGATGAAAAAATGAGAGTAATTTCCCTCTATTTATACAATATCAATGACCTTTAATTAATTTTAGGTCATAAAAAGGCCGACCTGGCCAAATTACATCAAAAATCCAATTTTAACATAAATGAAGGTAATTAACCCCTAAAATCACTTCCAAGGGTGATGTCATGCCTTTCTAGTGTGATGTTGAGCTCCTAGGGTGGAATGTTGGACCTCATATATAGAACGTTTGGCCTCCAAAGGCCCTGGATGATGCCACACGTGCCAACAAGCACACAACTTCTCTCATAAATGAAAACCCTAGCTCTGGATGACGTCGAAGGTCATAATGTCGACGTCATGGGCTCTCAAGAGTTAACATCCAGGTGGAAGAGTAAGATCCCCCTGGGTCTAGGTTTGCCAAAGTGTCTCAAGGGAAACATCCTTCTTTCTTCCTGGTGCAAGCCTTTCATGTCTCTTTGCCCCTAGTTGGGATCACAACATCCATCTGTGGGATTTCAGCCCCATGGAGGTCCAATCTAATCATTCCCCCATATGTACCTATCCATCGGGCAAAGTCCTGCAACAACAACAAGTACACCCTCCAGGGGTTCATAAGTCACATGGATCATAGCAATGCCAATCACATCTAATAATCAAATTACCCAAACATGTGCATCAAACCCCCCTTTACCCAGACAAATGCTCAAATACGTTATGTAGTTTAACAAGTCAAGTTTGGAGAAGCTCTCAGGGTGTCCTATTGGGCTAATCCTCCTTAAGTTTGGGGTGTTTCTTAGGTGAGAGCCAATCTAGGTCATGTAAGTGTGTGTGAGGTGGCATGGGGGGAAGTGTTTGGGCATGGGGTGCAATGATAACATGGAAATGTAGATCTTACCTGTGGGTGCTTTTGTAGAGGGCGAGTTGCACCTTGTCATAGATGTCATTCTTTCCTAGCCCATTCAATGCATTTTATTCTTAGTTTTATTGCTTTTTATCTTTTTCTTCTATGCTTCAAGGGAAGAGCTTAGGGACACTGTCATGGCTTGGTGACCAGAGGTGACATCGTTACCCACAAGCATTTCACGAAGATGAGAAGGTTGGGTCGTGATGGGACCCCATTTCTCTTGGCTATGCCACCAAGAGCCACTACCTTGGTTTGGTGACCAGATAGATGGTAGTGTCATACCGCTACATACCCATGGTCATAATAGGTCGGCTCATGATGAGACCTCCCATCCACCAACTAATACCTTGAATGTTTATTTATCTTACGAGTTACCTTTTCTTACTGAGACGCCTTTTACTTCTTTCTCGGGAATCCTTGGGCGAAACATCTCAAAGGTTTCATTTTGGCTTTTAACTCTTGCCAACTACTTTTACCCCCTGGGCCTTTAGCCCCTTCTTCCCAGAATGAAAGGTACAACCCTTACTAGTGTGGAAAATCCTAATGCCCGAACAAGGTAGGGGAAAAATGAGAGGAACAAAGATGGAAAGTGGTAAGTATGGAGGGAATGGACAATGATCTTTCATAGACCCACCCAGTGGAAACCCATCCTAAAGTGAGACTAACTTACTAGGGCATCATGTCACCTTCCCAGGTATGAAAAAGTTAAAGAGCATAAGTTCCAAGCAAATGTTATGAAATGAAGGGGAATTTAATGCAACATTTTCAAGTGCTTCAATAATCAGAGTGACACATATCGTGATACCCAGACTCATTACCTCATGGAACAAGACTTACTGCTTCTTCAGGACCAGGCTAGTGGGATGGATGTTGTTGTTGTTGATAAATGGGCTCCACTAAAGAAAAGAGGGGCCCTCCAGGGCCATTCTCAAGTCATCCGACTCTCGACACTCCATGTATAAGACCTGTGGGCCTCGAGACATGATCTCCTTAGTTATCCCTATGATAGGGGATAACATCTGGCTCCAAATCGGAGACATGTGCTCACCGTAGAGCGCATGAGAACCTCAACATCTCTGGTATGACCCGTGCCTGTTAAATCTCAACAAAATACATCGGTAATCCTCAGGGTGGTGATATCACCCCTCGCTCATATATGATATAATAAAATAAAGGTAAGCATGCATATATACATAATGGAAAAATATAATATGAAACTGAAACTATGATATGCAGATGGTATATACAATGTATGCAAATGCCTAACTTACCTCTACTTCCCTGTTGGTTGAATGCTAGGTGTAGTCAAATAACCAGTGAAACCATCCTAACAATATCTCATAATCCCTGCCTTTGTGCTTCATCATAAACCAAAACAATGACAAGTTAAGCACACAAACAACATGAGTTAGAAAATGTATTGCTTCATCGGAAATCATAAAGTCTATCTCATGGAGTGGGGATGGAGGGAAAAAATTATGCCAAGTCACACTGTTATGAAAGTTCTCAATCCATCTCATAAAGGGATCGTGAAAAATCAAAGGTTCAAAAGATTGACTCAAAGATTCTGAAGGTTGGCTACCTTGGACATCTTCACATCCTGAGGTCTGGGAAGGGACTAGTAAGAACCTAGAGGATGATTGACATTTTCTTAAGGGAAGGATGGAAGATTGCGATAATAAATTTCTTCTTAAGGTATTCAATCTTCCCTTAAATTCTAAAAGTAGGCTTTGCCCCAGAGAAAACTTAAGACAAAGGACATGTTTCCCAACTACACCTTTAGTGACATAGCGAGGTAAAGTAGTCAAAGGGAGTTGGCAAACCTTGTCACAAGGATCCTTTTTTGGGCAAGCAATGTCCTCACCTTTATCAATATCTGAGCACAATGGTGGTTGAAAATATTCTTCCAAGTGCTCAAAGGAATACTCATCAAAATCCTCAAGGTATGACCAAAAATCATTAGGAGAATATTGCACTGGGTCATCCTTGGGTGCTTCGAAAACTTTTGTAATTATATCATCATCTTGTTTCCAAATGTCAAAATTATTAGGAAGATCATATGATTGTTGTAAAAGCAACATTCGAAGATATCCTTCCATATCATAAATGGGATCCTCATCTGAACCAATCACATCCCACATATGTCTTCCAACATGTATGAACTCATCAATATTATCAACCATGTCACTACCTTTGTCATAACATGAAGGATTTAAAGCATCCAATGGATCCTCTAATACTTCTTCACTTTCCAAATCATAAAATAAAGCATCATCAAAATATTGGAAAGGGAAATAACTTACTGTGTTCACTTCTTGCTGTGCAGGAGCGTCAATGGCTTGGATGACTTCATTAAATGGAAGAGGGTCCAATAGATCATTTCCAAGACTCGTCTCTTTAATCACCTTTTCACCATAAAATGCAAGTGTTATATCAATGTAGCATTATCATCCAATAGTTGCAGAGTAAATAAACAATGAACAAATGAGCAATCACACACATACACAGTACACTAGTGTTTTACGTGGAAACCCAAAGCGAGAGAAAACCACATAATTATTTTTCTTATATGTCTTTAAGAATTACATTCATTAGAAGCACCAACTTCCTTTGTTTTCCAGCTGCAACTGGAAGGAGGCTCCAACGCCTTAGTTTCTCAGGCTACAACCTGAAGGAAATTCCAACTCCCCAATTCTTTGGCCACAACCAGAAGGAGGCTACAACCCCCTAGTTTCTCAGGCTGCAACCTGAGGGAAGCTCCAACTCCCCAATTCTCTGGCTACAACCATAAGGAGGCTACAACCCCCTATGTTCTCTGGCTACAATCGGAAGGTGGCAACAACCACCTGTCCTTGCCACGTCCAACTACCCTGACATAGAAGTAGAATGATGGAACCACTGTCACACTATCACTATGAGATATACTGCTATAAACCTGTACCAATCAATCTGTAATCAACCAGTAACAACCTGTACCAATAACCTGTGCCAACATGTACCATACATCAACCTGTACCTCAACCTGTACCATAAACAAATCTATCAACCATACATCGAATCTGTACAAATAACCTGTCACAATAACATGGCCCAAACAACTTGTAATCAACCTGTACCATAAACAAGTGCATTAACCATGCACAAACCTATACCTCAACCTTTTTCTTCTTGTAGCATTTGGTTGCCGCGATTTTTCTGCCACACTTTTTTTGCCTCGGTTTTTCTGCCACACTTTTCCTGCCGCGGCTTTCCTGCCGCACCTTTTCTGTCGTGGTTTTTCTGCCGCACTTTTCCTGCCACGATTTTCTTGCCGCACTTTTTCTGCCGCACTTTTCTTGCCGCAGTTTTTATGCCACACTTTTCTTGTCGCAATTTTCTTGTCGCACTTTTTCTGCCGCACTTCTCTCTATCAATAATACCTGCCAAAATAACCTTTCACAAAATAGATATTCAATGATATTCAATAGGTGATTAAATGAGATACCTTGCCTCTTATTTATACTTTCATGTAGTTTCCTCAATGAGTTACCTTCTAACCATCTTAACCCACTTTCTTTATTTTAGGGCTAACCCACTTCTAACCACTTCTCCACTTAGTAATTTCTCCATTAACTTTATTATTTAAATCATTTCTTTTGTATCCACTTTGACTTATAGTACACTCATCACTTCACTTTATTATTTACCTTCTAACTATGTTAAACCACTTTCCTTATTTTAGGGCTAACCCACTTCTAACCACTTGTCCACTTAATAATTTCTCCATTAACTTTATTATTTAAATAATTTCTTTTGTATCCACTTTGACTTATAGTACACTCACCACTTCACTTTATTATTTAAATAATTTATTCTTTGCAACCACTTTAACTAGTTTGACCTTTTGGGGCTTCTAGATGACTCATGCAGGTTTTTCAACTTCACATGGCCATAACTCTCTAACCGTGAGGAGTTATGTGACGTTCCACATACCACCGGAAATGACATGCCATGTACTATCCATATAGAATAGTCTTACCTTCATATATATTAAAATTCATACCATTATACATCAAACAAACTTGGGTCCATTACCCAAACCTTTGTGCTACCAGAATTTGTTACCAAACTTTCTTCAAGGGTTGACATCAATGACAACCAACCCAAATAATCAACAATATCCCCCTATGACATTGATGACAACACTCTAATGCAATATTGAATTCATATCACTCATGCTCCCCCTGTGACCTTCGATCCCTTTGGAACCATGCCTCTGTGCTCTTTCTCTAAGCATTTACATTTGCATCTAATAAATCTCTCCAATGAAAAATGTATCTTTCCATCTGAGGCTGCTCCCCCTAACTGAAATGTCATTGGGTATACCCCCTCTGATTGAACTCTTCTTGAAACTGATCCGTCAACCTGAACTGTCCTCTTTATGGTGCTTCCTCATGTAAATCTAAGACATATAAGATACGTATTCAAAAACATTCATTTTGGAGTAGAAATTTCTTCGAGTCTTTGGCGAAAATACTCAAAGGCTTCCCTTGGAAGCGGTTTTGTAAAGATGTTTGCCACTTGTTCTTTTGTTCCCACATATTCAACTCTGATGTTCTTTTTTACAACCTGTTCCCATAGAAAGTGATACTTTATTGGAATGTGCTTCATCTTGGAGTGCATCACCGGGCTATTTGAGATACTGATGGTGCTTGTATTATCACAATAGATTGGAATGGGTTCATCATACTCAACCTGTATATCTGTCAGAGTTTGTTTCATCCATAGAACCTGAGTACAACATCCTGCTGTTGCAATATACTTTGCTTCAACTGTAGATAAAGACACTGATGATTGTTTCTTGCTTAGAAAATATACTAAATACTCGCCCAAGTAGAACAATGCTCCATTGGTGCTTCGCCGATCATCAATGCAAACTGCCTAATTTGCATCTGTGTAGGAAATAAGTGATAGATCATTTTCCTTTTGGATACCATAATCTAAACTCTTCTGTTCCTTTGAGATATCTGAAAATCCTCTTCACTGCTAAGACATGTGATTCCTTTGGTGCTACTTGAAATCGTGACACCTGTCCAACTCCCTGCATTACATCTTGTCTGGATGCTGTCACATATAGTAAGCTATCGATCATTGACTTGTATCAGTCTGGCTTGTAGACTTTGAATCATCATCTTTGTTGAACTTGCAACTAGTTTGCATATGAGTGGTAACTGCTTTGTAATCTTCCATTCCGAACCTCTTTATCCTTTCTCTGATATACTTAGTTTGAGAAATAAAAAATCCTTGTTTTCTTTGACGTATCTGAAGACCCAGAAAGAAGGATAGTTCTCCAAGTAATGACATTTCAAATTCATTCTGCATATGCTTTGCAAATTTCTCACTTAATCTGTCATCATTGCTTTCAAAAATAATATTATCAACATAAAATTCAATTAATAAAATACTATTTTGAGTTACCTTGATGTAGAGGTTGTTGTTTGAACTTCCTTTTCTAAACCCTGCCTGTTGTAAATATTTATCCAGTCTAAAGTGCCATACTCTAGGAGCCTGTTTTAGACCATACAAGGCCTTCTTCAATTTGCACACGTAATCTGTGTTCTCTGACAACTGAAATCTTTCTGGTTGTTCGATGTAGACTTCTTCTTCATCTTTTGCTTCTTCTTCGTAAAGTTGTTCCATTGATTCATTTTCTTCTTCCTTTAATTCTTGTCCACTTGTTTCATCAATTGTTACATTGATGCTTTCCACAACTTTGTTCAACCTCAGATTGTAACACTTGTATGCTTTCCTTGTACTTGAGTAACCAACAAGTACTATTTTGTCCACACGAGAAACAAATTTTTCCATTCTGTCATATTCTCTTTTGATGTAGCATTTGCTTCCAAATACTCTGAAGTGCTTCACATTTGTTGGTCTTCCTTTCCATAGCTCGTAGGGAGTTTTGTCATTGTTGTTTCTGAGAATTACTCTATTTTGAATATGAATTGATGTATGCACTGCATGTGTCCAAAAAATATCTGTCAATTTTAAATCCATTATCATTGTTCGAGCCATTTCCTGTGTAATTATCATCCATTATGATAATGTTCCTTTGTTTCTGAACCACTTTCTGAACCAATCTATGAATCCATGTTTTCGTCCACTGTCATATATCTGTCCAAACCTGCTAAGTGTTCTTATGAATCCATCTCTGTCCATACTGTCCAAGACTCTACTGCACAACTGTCCATAATGTTGACCCATTTATCATTGTACTATCATGAAGTATTCACTACTACAACTGATTGTACTTCTGCTAACTGACTGCTCTGGATCTGTCTATTCAAACTATGCAAACTATTCAAATGATGGTTCTTTGGTCTGTCACAACTATCACATATACTCCCCCTGTCTAATAATCATGTTACCTAGGAGTCTCTAATCCATATGGCTCAGAACAATTCCTTCTCTGATGTGTATTCATCATCATCTTCATTGGTAGATTCATCATCTCTCTGAACTCTGGCTTCTTTTTTTTTGTCCGTGGATTCATCTTTCACTACAATGCCTGAAAGTACAATCTCTTGAACCTGTTCCTTATTTACTTGTCCTTCTTTTCTTTCAGTTGTTTTCCAAACCTCTCTGTATCTGACATCTTTATTTTTCTCTGTAGAATTTTCATCATCTCGTTTTATTGTCAATCTTGCGATCTCTGGGACCTATTCTTTGTTCACATGTTCTTTGTGTTTTCTTATACATATTTTCTTACATCTGATATCAATGTTTTCTTTCATGGAAGTATTGATCATTTTTCTACAATCACTAGCTATGTGTCCATAGTTATGAAATTTGTAACATTCAATGTTGCGTGGGGCCACATAGGCATTTCTTGCTTGAACATTTATTTTATAATCCCTGCAATCTGCAACCTTATGTCCAAAGTTAGTACAATAAAAATAATGACCATAAAATAAATTTGCATACCTGAGAGTGAATGATCTTCTTTGTGGTGTAGTCTTTCTGAATTTTTGCCTTGACTGATCATGATCATGATTGAAGCTTCTTTGTGGCTTGAACATGGATGGTCTTCTTGAATATGTATCTTCAATAGTTTTTTTAGAATCTGGTTGACTATGATTCATTTCTTTGAGTACTTCTGCATAACTCTTTCTATTTTTTTTATTCTTCTTTTCTAGCAACCTAGAGTGTTTCTCTTCATTCTTTATAACTAATGTGTATGTTTCTGTCTCTTCAACGTTCTTGTTGAGCTTGATGATTTTACATTTCAATGTGACAACTTCTTCTTTCTTCATTATCTGAGACTTCATGACTTGTTATGTTCTTTTCATTTCTTCAAGCTAGATTTTTAATGTGGTTATTTCTTCTTCAAGTCCTTTTTCTTCTTGACCAAACTCTACCTCAAGATGGTTTAGATCGTTAGTTCTTTCCTTAAGATGATCTGTCAATATCTCCTCTCTCATTTCTGTTTCTTCTTTCTGTGCTTCTATGTTGGCTTCCAAATACTTCTTTTGATATTCAATATTTTATTTGATCTTTCTGGCTTCTTCTAGCTGATTTCTTAAGTTCTCGATGACCTGTTGAGCTTCTTCGAAAATGTGAACACTTTCCTTTTGTTTCATCAATTCTTTCTTGAATGACTTGTTTTCTTCTCTCAGTTCATCTAAAAAACTAATCAATTATTCTTCATAATTGTCTTTCTTTTCAATTAGTTTTTCTGTCTCATTTCCTTCATGTCATTCTATTTCAAGATGTCCACGTTTTTTACAATTAAAGAAAAACAACATACCTCTGGTAATTATGTACTCTTCATCTTCTGAATCTGTTTGACATGGTGAACATAATTGTTCTTGATCTGTATCTGCATCTTCTTTGACATTTCTGAATATGCGATGGGTGAAGAATATATGTCATGTAACTTATCCCAAAGTTCTTTCGCTGATGAACATTTACCAACCTTTTCTCTTACCGGATTAGGTAATCCTTCCCAGATGAAATCCATTGTTATTTTGTTATTCTTCTTCAATTCCTTCTTGGATGCAGTCTTTTCCCTTTTTGAACTATCATATCCTGTAACAATTGATAGCCAAATATAATGTGCCTGTGCCTGTAAAAATACTTTCGTCCTTATGCTCCACATCTCATAATTTAAACCATTCTGACCATTAAACATTGGTACTCCATTCTCAGAATAATCCATGATCTCCTTCCAGTAGTTAAACTGTTTCCTGAATGAAACTGCTCTGATACCAATTGTTGGATTACTGAGAGGGGTGGGAGGGGGGTGAATCAGTAATAGAACAATTGATCATTTTTCACCATAAAATGCAAGTGTAAATAATTGCAATAATTGCAGAGTAAATAAACAATGAACAAATGAGCAATCACACAATGAGAAAGTGCGCCTAAAATTTCAGCCAATAACTCCCAAGAAGGGAACAAATTTCAGACCACACCACTTGTGTGATGAGTGATGATGAAAAAATGAGTAATTTCCCTCTATTTATACAGTATCAATGACCTTTATTTAATTTTAGTTCATAAATAGGTCGACCTGGCCAAATTACATCAAAAATCCAGTTTTTACATAAATGAAAGTAATTAAGCTCTGGAATAACTTCCAAGGGTGACGTCATGCCCTTCTAGGGTCATGTCATGCCCTTCTAGGGTAACATTGATATCCTAGGGTGGAACATTGGGCCTCATATGCAGAACGTTTGGCCTCCAAAGGCCCTTAATGATGCCACACGTGCCAACAAGCACACAACTGCCCTCATAAATGCAAACCCTAGCTCTGGATGACATCCATGATCATATTGACAACGTCATGGGCTCTCAAGGGTCAACATCCAAGTGGAAGAGAAAGATCCCCCTGGGTCTAGGTATGCTAGAGTGTCTCAAGGGAAACATCATTCTTTCCTCCTGGTGCAAGTTTTTTATGTATCTCTGCCCCTTGTTGGGGTCACAACATCTATCTGCGGGATTTTAGCCCCATGGAGGTCCAAGCTAATCATTCCCCCATATGTACATGTCCACCGGGAAAAGTCCTACAATAACAACAAGTACACCCTCCATGGGTTCATAAGTCACATGGATCATGGCAATGTCAATCACATCTAATAATCAAATTACCCAAACATGTGCATTAAACCCCCCTTTACCCAGATAAATGCTCAAAGACGTTATGTAGTTTAACAAGTCAGGTTTGGAGAAGGTCTCAGGTGTCCTATTCGGATAATCCTCCTTAATTTTGGGGTGTTTCCCAAGTGAGAGCCAATCTAGGTCATGTAAGTGTGTGTGAGGTGGCGTGGGGGGAAGTGTTTGGGCATGGGGTGTTAGAAAAACAGGACCGCAGAGCAATAAAATAAAACAAATGCAGAAACAAAACACAGAAGACACACAATACAAGAGAAACACAGATTTATGTGGTTCACCCAGTGTGGGCTACGTCCACCAGAGAAATTGTCAGGTCCTTCCTTTATTATTATCCAACAAATGAAGGGATACAACCTACAACAAAATCCGTTGCAACTTCCTCTTCTTTCTCTCTCACAGTCTCCTCTCTCAGAATACAATATTCACAATCAACCATAGTCGCAATACATTTCCCTCATAAAAGAGGGTTGCCTTCTAGGGCAAAAAACCCTAACATAATATTTACCGTTAGATTTGCAACCTTATAATGAACGGTCCAGATTTACAATGAAATTACAATATACTTTTATAAGGCAATTTTTTCTTCGGGGGCTTTGCCCCCAAACCCCCTTTGGGGGCCTGCTTGCCCCCAAACCCCCCAGTTGGGGGGATAGGCCCCCCGGACCCCGCAGAGGGGGTACCCCCCCTCTGCACTCCTCCGCGTGGAAGAGTGTACATACTTCTGGGGTGTAAATACTTCATGGGGTATAAACACAGCTGAAAGTAAAATACCTATAAATTAGGAAGATAATCAGGGTCCACAACCAACAATCTCCCACTTGGAGACTGATCTCAACAACTCCACCGCTGTTGTATATGTTGGACTATGAACCTTCTTGGACCTGGCAAATTTCTCATCTTCATCTTCATTCTTGAAGACCAACTGAAACTGAGCAAGAACTCAGTTTCTCCTTGGTTACTCCCTTTGTTAACATGTCTGCAGGATTCTGACTAGTGTGTATCTTTTCCATCTTCAATTGTCCATCTTCCAAGGAGGATCGTATGAAGTGGTACCTCAACTGTATATGCTTAGTTTTTGAATTGAAGGCTGAGTTCTTTGCAAGGTGAATGGTACTCTGACTGTCACAATACAACTTGTTGTTCTCCTGCTTCTTTCCCAATTCCTCCATAAAATTTTGTAACCAAATCATCTCTTTACTAGCCTCTGTAGCAGCAACATACTCTGCCTCTATTGTTGAAAGTGCAACAACCTTTTGCAGTTTCGAAATCCAACTTACTGCTGTTCCACCTATAGTAAAAACATACCCTGTGGTGCTC
>ML809880.1:8614-20259 GCA_009831015.1 Picea engelmannii
ACAGCAATGAAGTCATTCATGGCACTGAATTAAGTTCACAACATTCCAGAAGGGTCAAAAACTATACAAAGTAACCAAAAATTGAAGGGCGCTTTACAACAGCTTTATGCGCGCGCACATGCGCGGGACAAAAACGTGTTACGTGCGCATGCGCGCCCGACGCACGACTGTCCACACAAAAAGCCGCGGATCTGCTAATACGGTGCATTAATTGCTTAAGTCGGCCTCCCGACCGCCTATGGACCGGCCCCCAAGATGATTTGACTCTCGAATCAGGGTCGGCTCTGCAAATTCGGCGAATTAATGACTTAAGTGAACCCTAAACAGGTCCGTGTTTACACTGGAAGTTGGTTACGTGACCGCCTGGAAAAATGCTATAAATAGCCGTGAAGACTCATTGTTTTAGCAGAGAATTCAAAGCAAAGTTACGCTGTCCAAATGATTCAGAGCTCAATCTTTGACAAGCTATCCATCAACGGCCTAACCCAGAGTTCTTTCACCACTCAGTTCAGTTCTATTCATCTTGTAAGGAAAGCATTGTGTTGAGGGCCCCGAAGGACCTTCCGCTGGAGGGAGAGGGAACCCCTATCTCTGTCTTCAGCGTGTGCTCTGGTTTCACTAATAGATCAAGCCTGGAACCATTGACGACTCCCTTGTCTTATGTTTTATATTTTTGTCTTATGTTTTCTATTTTCTGTTAACCCCGTGCTGCCACAGATGTTCTGTCCTGAGGAACCCAACAGGACATGCAGAGCGGTCTCCATTTTTCTCACCTGGTGACCGATTGACCGCGAACAATTATCAACATCAAAAGTGGGGTCCCATTTTTTCAGAAGAGTTGGGGACAAATCTATACACCATGCATAATGCATGGCTCTTTCTACATGTGATAATTCGGAAAAAATGATCAGGAACCACCGTTTTGAAAGGAGGATGATTCGTGAAAGAGGATCATATGATGAACCCCAATATGTGGATACCCAAGACATAAGGGTTTTGAGATTGAAGTGTCGACCGAGGGCTTTCCCAACTAGTGCTTTATCTGCCATTTCTATATCCTCAATCATGGTTATGTCTTCGCCAAAAAATAGATTAGATTGCTCTGAGGACGTTGAAACACACTTGTTCCTACATATCCTTTTAGGAACTGTCCTTTGGGTGAGTTCCTATCTACAAAATAAGGGACCAGAGCTGACCCCAAATCCTACCTAGTGCCGTCCCAACCATTTAGGTTTGTAGGGTCGAGGCAAGAGGCTATAAATCCAACGCTAAGGGGAAAATAATTAGAACCAGGGGGAAGGGGCAGATCTGGGATGGGATAGAGACATGAACAGAGAACAACTTGATCTATACCTAAGCTAGCTTCAACATATAAGCCCACATGGGGTGTGTCAAAGAGGGAACATGGAATGGAGCGAATTGCCGGTGACTAGGAGAAACGAGAAGAGTCTGCCAGGGGGAGGGTAGAGTCTGCAGAGAAGATTGCTGAATCGTCAAGAGAGAAAAAACCATGGGAAGAGACATACATTGCTAAATATGAGGAAACCACAAGGATGGGAGATACATAACCACCAACAAAACTGGAAGGAGACAGGGAGACCGGTGCTAAGCTCAAATCTGGAGCTCCAAACATAATGACTGAAGTAGAGGCTGGAGAAGAGAAAAATGATGGACCCTCTGACCAGATTTCTGAGCCGACCACATAGGTACATGCGGTAGAGACCAGAAAGGGAGAACTGCCAGCTGTCGGTGACCAGGGGAGAAACTCAACTGGGTTCGAGGAATAATCAACTATGTCTTCATAAATCGCCATAATCTTTTTCCCTAATAACCACATAAAATATTCATGCCACCAGAAATAAAACTAGGTTGGAGACATGAGAGAGACACGATCACACATGCCAACATAGAAAATGTTTAGGGTTTTTCGGGCTTGGGGTAATAGCCGGGCCGCAAAGCCATTTCTTCCATCTCATATTATATATATATATATATAATTTTAGGTTATAAATTTTAGAGAATATCTTTGAATACTTCTTTTCATTTCGAGGATTATATCTAGCGTAACTCTAGAATCTTTAGGACATAGAGCCGATCAACAATAGATCTTGAAGGAATTACAACAATATACTTGTTAAGAGCTCAACATGTCACTTGCGAGAATTGAACCTGGATGGGGAGGATAACAAAGTTCCTCCCAACCACCCGAGCTAAACCCAATTGACAATTAATAATATAATATATTATGTATTACTGTATTATATGAAATATTACGTAATATAATGTATTATCATGTGATATTAATTACATGATATGTTATGGATTTGATTTTTATACAATATCTTAATTACATATTACTATGCGATTTTAATTATATAAGATATTAAGTGGTTTAGATTCCAACTAAAAATATATTATATAATTAAGAAGTTACCTGCTACTAGGTAAACCCTAGGCCTAGAGAATAGACATAAGAACCTAGAGAAGAGACACAAAACAACAATCATTGAATGTAGGGAACCACAATCTCACAATCTCAACGTAGTAGGGGACCCAAATGCCCCCTAAATTGGTGAGTCCACAATCATTCTTGATGTCGATTTTGATATGAAGATGGATAGAGAGAGAGAACATGTGGTATATGTAACATCCCTAGTTTTGATCCCCACGAATTATAATGTAATTGTACAAATGTGATTTAGGCTGGTGAGTTGATGTGTTGGGGTGAGGAGCCCGTATTGGGTTAATGTGGCCGAAGGACGAATGTTATATTATGTGCATTGAAATAATTAATAAAAATAGTAATCACTATATTATATATGAAAAGGATGAAGAACGATGGGGGCTATGATTCCAAAAGAGAGAGGGGGTCCAAGGGGGAATTACTCACGGGTATTACTCCAAACCCACATTCTTGATTTATATTCATCATTGTGCATAAACCTTTTATTTGTTGTTGAGTGTTCCTAAATCCATTCATTAAACTCATGTATTAATCACGTGTATTACTCCAAACCCACATTCTTGATTGAATTACTCACGAGTATTACTCCAAACCCACATTCTTGATTTATATTCATCATTGTGCATAAACCTTCTATTTGTTGTTGAGTGTTCCTAAATCCATTCATTAAACTCATGTAAGAGGGTGGGTGTGTGGAGTCACATCCCATAGTTATTGGAGAGCATGGACATGACTACAATAATCTTGGGGCAAAGAGTAATTCAAGTCAAGCAAGCAAACAAACAGAGGAAATTGGTAAGGCCAAGGGGTGCAATTTTTGGATAGTCACATTTTAAAATAGAGTGTGATTTCTTTACATGCAGACTTTGGGTATCAAGAGAGGTGTTGAGTGTTGGGAAGAGAACCAACCATGTTGTTCTTGAAGGAAACCATTATTGGGCCGTGGTTATGTTGGAAAAGAGGCCCGTGTGCCTGTAAATCGGACTTGCCTACTGTTGAGAGAAAATGAACAATAGTGCCTATGGTTGGAAGGTTCATCCTTCATAAGAAACGAGCTGGTTAACTATTAACAAATAAGTGTTTTATTCCGTTCTTATGTTATTCCACTGTGTAAATGTTTTAATATGAATACCGTGTGTTTACTGTCTTCTTGAAAAATGCATTTGTGTTTTCATATTTACTGTTAGATGCATTTAGAACTGTCGTATCTGTCAAATGGTTAAATCCATGTGTGATCCATAGCTAGTAAGCTACATGAAATTAAGTTGGCAGTAAATCTTAATTTTAATGAGTATTCCACATGTAATGTTGCTCATCTCAAGGCTGAGTGTGTTACAATATATTTCTTGTGTTTTGGTGTAATAGAGAGCTCATTTAGTGCTTAGTCACTTGGATCTCTGCATGTTTACCCAAAATCCTTCAATTCCTTGGCCATGGTTTTCTTGCATCATTTTCATTATGGTTTCCATAAAATTCCAAACCACATATCCTTATTCGACTTTTCATGTCATTTATGTTGTTGGATTTGTTGTTTAACTCGCCCTAGTTGTTGTTGGGTTTTTACTTTAGCCAATTCCTCAAGTTACAAGCCTATTTGGACATGGGGTTGTTGCTTTATTAGCCCTAAGTTTGTTTGGTGTTGATTCATTCCCTTGGATGACTGCCATTTATGCATTCATACAAACTAAGGGTCTGGAATTGAGACCTATATTCTCCTTGTGTGATATCAAATTTCACTTTAGAACATGGCCCATGGCACTTCATGCAAGTGTGTATGCACTTTTTTTGTTTTATTTGAGGTCATGGGTGTAATAAACGGTTTCCCTGGCTCTACATTTCACGCACATCATTCTATATTTGTTTTGGTTGGGTGCTACTTTGAGCCTGCCTTACATGCATAGAATTTAGGAAAGTAATAAGGCATTCCGTCATGCTAATAATGGTTATCTTTGAGAGCCTACTTCACATCATTTGCCAATATTTTTGGATACCTATTTTCCAAGAGCTTGGGGGTTTTGAAAAATAAATGATTGTTCAATACAAAGAAATCATTGGCATAATTCTCTTTCTAGGCATTTGGATACCATTATATCACTAAAGTGTATAGCTTATCCACCATTCATTTTACTAGCATTCTGAAATGAACAAACTTCATTTCCTGAATATGACTTGAACAAATTGGTTCATAAACTGAATATCCAAAATAAATGGGATAGCATAAAACTACCCACATGGATTAAAATATTATATTTAATAAAATATGAGAGATGATGATTCACAATGATGAATGACCTTGGTATTTATAGGCGACCTTTCACATAAAGTCATGTCTTTATGTGATGCACCTTTTAGTGAATAATATCCCAAGTTCTCTAGTTTAGGTATATAAATCGATGAATAATATTTATTTATATATATGTATAACCAACCTAATTCAATCTTCGAAGGGAATGTGCATTTATAAGGTTCTTGGAAGGGACACATATTGCGATTCCTAAGATGACTTCTACTTTGAGTCCAAATTGTATTGGAATTAATATTATTTGGAAAATAGTTTGAATCATATCTTTGTTTTGAACAATGTTGATACATTAACTGATTAAATTGATTGACTCTCGTGATTAGGATTTCGATAAGGTGTCTTTGTAACTCGATATTTCCTTCTCATACTTGTAGTGTTTTCTTGATTAATGTTTGGTTTTTCTTCTTCATATACCTAAGTCGCGTTGTTGATGAATTTCTATTAGCAAGTACACTTGGAATTTCTATAATTTATACTTCAACATTAAATGACTCCTATTATTATTTCTTTATCAATTAGTGATTCCTTACTGATAGGTTTCTTTAGCATTTCTTGTTATGAATTCTTTTCACCTTTTAACTACTTAATCTATGCGAACAAGTTTTGACTATGATTCTTAAGGCGGGAAATTTCTTCATCTTTACAATCAATAAACTTTTCAACTTTTTTCTACATGTTTTGTATCGACTTTTGATTATCTTGAAGGATGATCTTTGAGATATTTTTAAGGTCTTCCGATGACAGTGCTTTTGAGAATGGATTCATTGTAATGTCCTATAATGCTATCTTTTTCTTCTTATAGTAGAACATCAAAATCTTGTTCCCCATGTTAAGATGAAGGCACCTAGTGTTTCTAGCCATATTATATCGAGAAATATGCCAACCTCTTTTATAAATAGAGTTGCAACATTGAATTGGGATATGCATTTATAACCATCAGTTGTTACTTCTAAGTCTTTAATTTCATATTTGCGCCAAAAGTGTTTTTTTTATTTTTATTATTATACTTGGCTATGGAATTAATAACTAATTGGTGAAATCGACATTAATGTAATTTTATTGATAATTCACACTAATAATGATGTTAATACTTTTTTCTCGAATACTCACTTTGAATGTCAATAATCTGAAGCACGATGTTGGAAGACCTTTATAGAAAATCCTTCCTTTATTATTAATAAAATCCAGTTTTAATTCTTTTTACTTTCCTTAAGAATTAATTTAAAAGATTTTAGATACCCTTGTGTAAAAATACTTGATATATCTTTTCTCACTGTAACTTCATAAGTTTATGACAAATTTCCCCTTTTACACTTGACATTTTCTTTTCCCTCACATATATATACTTTTAGAATTTAATTTTCCCTTTAATTTTTTATACGTCGACTTAGATATATAACTTTATGGAAAATAATTATGAATGAATTTGAGGGGTCACAACTTCTTGCTAAGGGGAATATGGAAAAATTGAAAATATTGATGAAATAAAAGAAGAACTAATGGTTGAGTAAGTAGACAATTGCGCGGATGTAAAATATGGTGGCAGTGCGGCAATAATACGACAGGAAAAGGGTCACAACTATGTATGGTGACACACTTCAAGGGTACGACTGGTAGGATGAGAAAATTCAATGTACATAGGACATATTAACTGTATGGCTGACATAATTTAGTGGTTGTATACCAAATGTATGGGTTCCCTATTTATATGAGATTTATTGCAGCGAACCTTTCTTAATATATCTTCAATATTTTTGTCTTTCAGAAAGAATGGAAACTTACTCCTATGTGATATTTAGGAACTTTGGTAAATGTAGTTGATTTATATGCTTGGCAGTGAAATGATCTTTTTGGAACTTATGATATTTTATGTTTATGACCGTCTTGATTTCTGGTTCTATTCATCAAAGTTGCAGTGGAAATATCTTTCTTCAATGGGAATTCAATGAGAATTTATGAGTAAACTTTGACCCCAACGAATTTGAATTTTTCAAGACACTTTGGTTTTCTATCTATGTTTTTGGAAAATAAAATGCATTATTGAAACAAACAAAGTATAGGTTGTGGTCAAAGGCCAAGTTCATGGAAACTCTGAAAAATAAATGAGTGTGGCCAAAAACCAGGTCATACAAGGTTTGATAAAAAAAGTGCGTGGCCAAAGGTCAGGTTCAAAACACAACTCTGGTACCAAATGAAATAAACAAAAATTCATTTCTTGAATAGGACATGAACAAAATTCATTTCTCGAAAAGAACATGAACAACTTGGTTCATCCACTGAATATCCAAAATAAACGAAATAACATAAAATAACTCATACGGATTAAATATTATATTGAATAGAATATGAGAGATTATGATTTGGAATGATGAATGGCCTTGGTATTTATAGGCCTAAAAACAACCTTTCACATAAAGCCATGCCTTTATGTGATGCACCTTTTAATAATTAATATCGTAAGTTCTCTAGTTTAAGTATACATATTTATGAGTAATATTTATTTTTATATACATAACACATTCATAGAGTATCTTTGTACAATAAGACATAGAAAACATAGAAAACCATATCAAATGATATGTCTTGGAATAATACAGAGGATTATTGGCATATATGGTTGTTGAAAATTTGGGCCAAATGAATTTGATAACATAGGTGGAGACCATTTGATAATCTAGATTATGTAATGTGACAAGAATATATAATTATCTTCTCCAAAGATATTATATACAAGTCAAGATATCTTATTGTAAGGAAATTTAAACCCGCTAATATCAATTTAACTTTTCAAGTAGTGAGGTAAAAAAGTGGTGATACCAACTAGGTATCCATGAATTAATATGGAGATGGGTGCTCACTCAAACATTATTATGTTTTTATAAAATTTAAATTATTAATGGATCTTGAAGCAATGACATACTTGCAATTGATGTCAAATCATAAAGAATCTTTGCATTGATGTCAACCCATAAGGAGAGGGACGGTGAGATTAATTTGTATTCAAAATGTGATTTTACCACTAAAATGTTGAATTGTTGCTAATATGTTTTTATGCACGGGTAGGGATAATTGAATATATATTCGTTAGATATTGATTTAGATAGTGATGGTAGTTTTGAAGAAAAAGGAGAAAGGGAAACACCAAGTAAGAGGTTGATATCAACTAGAGGTGGTAATATTAGAAGAAATTAAAAAGAAAAATGTTTCTTGTTGAAGGAGGGACATTCTCTTTTGATAATGATATCGATGGAGACAAGGAATTGCCATTGAGATACACACATTATATGAAAAACTAGGAACCAAACCCAATACCTGATTTGAGCATCATTTTTTTTATCAATGGGAGAACATATCGAATTGCTCCGTCTAGTTTACATAGTGTTAGCACATAAAGTTGCCATGGGTCACATGTAGTTATTGTTAAGACCTAGGTCTACACCTCTACCGAGTCTCTCTCTTTTTTTCATATCCTCCTTTAAGTTTTTCCTCTTCTGGTTGATAAAGTCAGGTCGGTCAAGTATGTTGTATGCACAGGGAAAAATTATGAGCAAAATGAAGCATTCAGAGCAGTCCATTTCGGGCTTGAAATACAAGCAAACAAACGGGTTCAATTTTCAACGGTCGAGATCCCATGTGCAGTTCAGATTAATGGCTCTTGTGCATTCGGGGTTTCAAACCCACGCAAGGATTAACGACTAGACAAAAGCCTCGAAGTGCCGAAGACCCGAAGTCCCAAAGTAGCGAGAGACTGCCACGTCAACCGAGAGAAAGTCACTTCGAGAGATATTCATGCATGCGTTCAAAATCTCTCGAAGCCCGAAGTCCCAAAGTAATAAGAGGATGCCATGTCAACCGAGAGAAAGTTACTTAGAGAGACTTCCATCCAAACATCCCGAAGTCCCGAAGTGTTGAAGTCCCAAAGTTTCGAAGTGACAAGAGGCTACCATGTCAACTGGAAGAAAGTCACTTTGAGAGATATTCATGCCCGCGTTCAAAAGCTCTCGAAGCCCGAAGTCTCGAAGTAACGAGAGGCTGCCACGTCAATCAGAAGAAAGTCACTTTGGGAGATATTCATGCCCGCGTTCAAAAGCTCCCAAAGCCTGAAGTCCCAAAGTAACGAGAGTCTGCCACGTCAACTGTAAGAAATTCACTTCGGGAGATATTCATTCCTGCGTTCAAAATCTTCCGAAGCCCGAAGTCTCGAAGTAACGAGAGGCTGCCACGTCAACTAGGAGAAAGTTACTTCAGGAGATTTCCATGCTTCACAATCCAAAACTCTCGAAGCTCGAAGTGCTAAAGTGCCGAAGACACTTGGCACTCATCAGTTCAGATGCATGGCGCTCATCCATCAGTAGTTGTGACAACACAATGACATCAGGCCACCACGTCAGATTCGAGAGGTCGTCCTCCAAGAGATATTCTTCCTCAACATTCAAAGCTCCCAAGATCCAAAATTGGCTCCATCTCTAAACATGGTTAAAAGGATTCTGGAGTTGGCAGATGGATAAATTTTAGCGGGGGCGCAAAAATAGCAGGGTTACCCAGATCACAGATTACAATAAATCGATGACCACACTTCATTGCTGGGATGGAACATGCTCGAACGTTAAAATTCTAGAGTGGTTTTGCAATCGAAACCATGGTATAGTGGAAGAGGTACGTGGCAGTTGGTGGTGGAATGCGGGGGTCGAAGCGGTGTGGACCCAAACCTCCCTTGAAAAATTTTGCAATCACATGCTTATTTAGGGTCCAATCCAAGAGCAATGCGTGGCAACAAACTAGGCGTTAGGCCTCATCCTGATCCCAAGGAAAAATAAATTAATGAAATAAGGACCAGTGGTTGAATAATCGACTACCCCCTTAAATAGAAGCATGGAGGGTCTAGCCGAGGAGACTTAAAACTGTCATCCCAAAGTACCATAGAGGGAAATTTTTCCTCCAAACCCATACTGACCAGAGTTTCCTTTTGACAGAAGGAACGTGACAGACAAGAGAGGACACATGAAACTGGAGAAGAGGCGCCCAAGCAACAAGACTTGTCATTCATTTTTGTCTTCTATTTTGATTATGAATACATCTGATGAATGATATAATGGAAGGGGGGTTCGACCCAATACCAGAGGATGTTTTGGGAATGGAATGACTTTATATTTCAGTTTGTAAGCCGGTGGGGCATGTAGCTGTAAATTGTGTGTTATTGAATATTCATATGAGCTATTTCATCAGATTTGTCTTCTATGTTCTTTGTTCTATTCTTCATCTTGTTTGAACGTATTGCTGGCTTTAAGGATTAAAATTTGCCTTTGATTGATAGATTCTCGATGCAGTAGAGGATCTGCTATAATCTTGCCTATTTATCATTGTTTACTGTTCAGACACATCTAAGTTCTATTCTTCATCTTGTTTGAATGTATTGCTGATTTTAAGGATTACAATTTTCCTTTGGTTGATAGATTCTTGATGCAATAGAGGATCTGTTGTAAGCTTGCCTATTGATCATTGTTTATTGTTCAGACACGTATAAATTCTCTTTGCAGAGAGGATATCTACTTAGTGAATATTCTTCTTTATGTTATTATCTTATTCTTCTCTTCATTATTATGCAAATCTTTTTTCTGATAGGGAGCTTAAATGCCTTCAATGAGCAGATTGTTTATGACTCCATAGCCCAATGGTCCATCACTGATCTACAGTGATATTTGTTGTCTTTTCCTTTCTTTAAAGTATTGCTGATCCACCTATTCAAACTATTTTAATCCATTCACATTTTGATGGGTACTGGGCTTATCTTCTAGCAGTCCGAGGGTGACTCTCAGTGCTAACACATATGATAGAGCTCTTTTCTATGGATGGTGTAAATGTGCCATACAAAAATGAAGTTGAACTGATGGAGTATGCTGGCCTAATATACAAATATAAAGTTTATATATCGCTAGCCAAGTATCTATTGAGTATGTGGAAATACATAATTTAAGAACATTATAATTGAATGAAGGAAACCAATCAAACTAAAGGATAATCTAATAATGATGGAAGGCCAAACACTTCAGGAAATGTTGTAGTGTTTATAAAAAGTTCACGTATTGGAAGCATGAATAAGCTACCCAATGGAATTTTTTAGGGGAGTGATGAAGATAAGTTGTCGTTGATTGATTACAATTTGAATAGAATTAAGGAAAGATGTAACTATGTTTTACAATTTATATTCGTTATTTATTGATTGTCTTTGAATATTATTTGCTATAGTTTTATCCTATTGTTTTTTTATTTAATTAACATGTTGGTGTTTACGTTATAGGTTGATTCTAGCATTTAGGTCAATTTTTGTTCATTTGAGAATTTAAGCTAATTTTTGGGCCATTCGATGTTTTTATGTATCTCAGTAGTTGAATGAGTGAAAATGATGTGCTAGTTGATGGTCTCACTAGAGAAATGTCTTCCACCTCCACGATTCCACCAATCCAGGCTCAAATCCAACACATCAAGAAATATTTTCAAACATTTTTCAATTGTAAATTAGTAGAGAATAAAACATTCTCAAAGCCAATTAATGAGTGTGACCCTGAAATAGTTTGTAATTAGGTTTTCATTATTTTTTTTTTGATTTGTTCTTTTTTGTCATATACACATCAAATTAAATGGTAATCAATCTTTGTGGCTTCTTTTACAAGGGAATTTTGACACAATGGTGGATTATGAGATGAGTTAAAACTGTACAATGTTTCATTGTATGATTTGTTCAACAAGCTCAACATTAGTTGTTAACTTTTAAATTGTGGCTGATATGATTTTTTTGTGAGTTTTATAATGTTTATGTTTATCGACAATGAATTCAAATTACACTAGGTATAGAACCATTTTGTTTCTCATGTAATATAT
>ML809880.1:20309-37661 GCA_009831015.1 Picea engelmannii
ATGCACGGGTAGGGATAATTGAATATATATTCGTTAGATATTGATTTAGATAGTGATGGTAGTTTTGAAGAAAAAGGAGAAAGGGAAACACCAAGTAAGAGGTTGATATCAACTAGAGGTGGTAATATTAGAAGAAATTAAAAGGAAAAATGTTTCTTGTTGAAGGAGGGACATTCTCTTTTGATAATGATATCGATGGAGACAAGGAATTGCCATTGAGATACAAACATTATATGAAAAAATAAAAACCAAACCCAATACCTGATTTGAACATCATTTTTTTTTATCAATGGGAGAACATATCGAATTGCTCCGTCTAGTTTACATAGTGTTAGCACATAAAGTTGTCATGGGTCATATGTAGTTATTGTTAAGACCTAGGTCTACACCTCTACCGAGTCTCTCTCTCTTTTGCATACCCTCCTTTAAGTTTTTCCTCTTCTGGTTGATAAAGTCAGGTCGGTCAAGTATGTTGTATGCACAGGGAAAAATTATGAGCAAAATGAAGCATTCAGAGCAGTCCATTTCGGGCTTGAAATACAAGCAAACAAATGGGTTCGATTTTCAAAGGGTGGAGATCTCATGTGCAGTTCAGATTAACAACTCTTGTGAATTCGGAGTTTTAAACCCACGCAAGGATTAAAAACTAGACAAAAGCCCCGAAGTGTCGAAGACCCAAAGTCCCAAATTAATGAGAGACTGCCACGTCAACCGGGAGAAAGTCACTTCGAGAGATATTCATGCCCGCGTTCAAAATCTCCCGAAGCCCGAAGTCCCAAAGTAACAAGAGGATGCCATGTCAACCGAGAGAAAGTTACCTAGAAAGACTTCCATCCAAACATACCGAAGTCCCGAAGTGTCGAAGTCCCAAAGTTTCGAAGTGACGAGAGGCTGCCATGTCAACCGGGAGAAAGTCACTTCGAGAGATATTCATGCCCGCATTCAAAATCTCTCGAAGCCCGAATTCCCGAAGTAACAAGAGGTTGCCACATCAATCGGAAGAAAGTCACTTCGAGAGATATTCATGCCCGTGTTCAAAAGCTCCCGAAGCCTGAAGTCCCAAAGTAACGAGAGTCTGCCTGAAGTCACAAAGTAACGAGAGTCTGCCACGTCAACCGGAAGAAAGTCACTTTGGGAGATATTCATTCTCGCGTTCAAAATATTCTGAAGCCTGAAGTCTCGAAGTAACGAGAGGCTGCCACGTCAACCAGGAGAAAGTTACTTCAGGAGATTTCCATGCTTCACAATACAAAACTCCCAAAGCTCGAAGTGATAAAGTGCTGAAGACACTTGGCACTCATCAGTTCAGATGCATGGCGCTCATCCATCAGTAGTTGTGACAACACAATGACATCAGGCCACCACGTTAGATTTGGGAGGTCATCCTCCAGTAGATATTCTTCCTCAACATTCAAAGCTCCCAAGCGCCAAGATTGGCTCCATCTCTAAACATGGTTAAAAGGATTTTGGAGTTGCCAGACAGATAAATTTTAGTGGGGGTGCTAAAATAACAAGGTTACCCATATCACATATTACAACAAATCGATGACCACACTTCATTGCGGGGACGGAACATGCTCAAACGTTAAAATTCTAGAGCGGTTGTGCAATCAAAACCATGTTATAGTGGAAGAGGTACGTGGAAGTTGATGGTGGATTGTGGGGGTTGAAGCGGTGTGGACCCAAACCTCCCTTGAAAACTTTTGCAATCACGTGCTTATATAGGGTCCAATCCAAGAGCAACGCGTGGAAAAAAACTAGGCGTTAGGCCTCATCCTGATCCTAAGGAAAAATAAATTAATGAAATAAGGACCAGTGGTTGAATAATCGACTACCCATTAAATAGAAGCATGGAGGGTTTAGTCGAGGAGACATAAAACTGTCAGCCCAAAGTACCACAGAGGGAAAATTTTCCTGCAGACCCATACTGACCAGAGTTTCCTTATGACAGAAGGAACGTGACAGATAAGAGAGGACACATGACACTGGAGAAGAGGCGCCCAAGCAACAAGACTTGTCATTCATTTTTGTCTTCTATTTTGATTATGAATACATCTGATGAATGATATAATGGAAGGGGGGTTCGACCCAATACTAGAGGAGGTTTTGGGAATGGAATGACTGTATATTTCAGTTTGTAAGACGAAGGGGCATGTAGCTGTAAATTGTATGTTATTGAAGATTCATATGAGCTCTTTCATCAGATTTGTCTTCTATGTTCTCTGTTCTATTCTTCATCTTGTTTGAACGTATTGCTGATTTTAAGGATTAAAATTTGCCTTTGATTGATAGATTCTCGATGCAGTAGAGGATCTGCTATAAGCTTGCCTATTTATCATTGTTTACTGTTCAGACACATCTAAGTTCTATTCTTCATCTTGTTTGAATGTATTGCTGATTTTAAGGATTAAAATTTTCCTTTGGTTGATAGATTCTTGATGCAGTAGAGGATCTGCTGTAAGCTTGCCTATTGATCATTGTTTATTGTTCAGACACATATAAATTCTCTTTGCAGAGAGGATATCTACTTAGCAAATATTCTTCTTTATGTTATTATCTTATTCTTCTCTTCATTATTATGCAAATCTTTTTTCTGATAGGGAGCTTAAATGCCTTCAATGAGCAGACTGTTTATGACTCCATAGCCCAATGGTCCATCACTGATCTGCAATGATATTTGTTGTCTTTTCCTTTCTTTAAAGCATTGTTGATCCACCTGTTCAAACCATTTTAATCCATTCACATTTTGATGGGTACTGGTCTTATCTTCTAGCAGTCTGAGGGTGACTCTCAGTGCTAACACATATGATAGAGCTCTTTTCTATGGATGGTGTAAATGTGCCATACAAAAATGAAGTTGAACTGATGGAGTATGCTGGCCTAATATACAAATATAAAGTTTATATATCCCTGGCCAAGTATCTATTGAGTATGTGGAAATACATAATTTAAGAACATTATAATTGAATGAAGGAAACCAATCAAACTAAAGGATAATCTAATAATGATGGAAGGCCAAACGTTTCAGGAAATGTTGCAGTGTTTATAAAAAATTCATGTATTGGAAGCATGAATAAGCTAACTAATGGAATGTTTTAGGGGAGTGATGAAGATAAGTTGTTGTTGATCGATTACAATTTGAATAGAATTAAGGAAAGATGTAACTATGTTTTACAATTTATATTCGTTATTTATTAATTGTCTTTGAATATTATTTGCTATAGTTTTATCCTATTGTTTTTTTATTTAATTAACATGTTGGTGTTTACGTTATAAGTTGATTCTAGCATTTAGGTCAATTTTTGTTCATTTGAGAATTTAAGCTAATTTTTGGGCCATTCGATGTTTTTATGTATCTCAGTAGTTGAATGAGTGAAAAAGATGTGCTAGTTGATGGTCTCACTAGAGAAATGTCTTCCACCTCCACGATTCCACCAATCCAGGCTCAAATCCAACACATCAAGAAATATTTGTAAACATTTTTCAATTGTAAATTAGTAGAGAATAAAACATTCTCAAAGCCAATTAATGAGTGTGACCCTGAAATAGTTTATAATTAGGTTTTCATTAATTTTTTTTAATTTGTTCTTTTTTGTCATATACACATCAAATTAAATGGTAATCAATCTTTGTGGCTTCTTTTACAAGGGAATTTTGACACAATGGTGGATTATGAGATGAGTTAAAACTATACAATGTTTCATTGTATGATTTGTTCAACAAGCTCAACATTGGTTGTTAACTTTTAAATTGTGGCTGATACGATTTATATATATATATATATATATATAATGGAAAAGGCAAGGGATGGAAATAAGGTTACATATACCCTTATAGAGATAAAATATTATCGTGCATATGAATTCCAAAAGGATGGAAATAAGGTTACATATACCCTTATAGAGATAAAATGTTATCATGCATATGAATTCCAAAAGGATGGAAATGAGATTACATAGGCCCATGCTGTTGGCTAGAAGTTATATATAGATTAATATTGGCAAACCAAATAGTTTTTAAGTCCTCCCACTGCTATTATACCTTTTCTACAATTCCATCATCATGAGACATTCATGTTTTCCTAAATGAGTAGAACTATAAGTTCTTGACTAGGAACAATATAACATTTAGATTATGGAACTTTTGTTAAGATTTAGAAGTACTCTCTTGTCTAAAATTTGTATTCATTGAATAAACATACTTAAATCCTTTCATTGTTTACTTAGAATGTTAGAGGTGGCTGGAATTCCCTTGACAAATGAGGTAATACATTCCAATTGTTTGTTGAAGTACTCCCTTTCTCTAAATATTGTTTTTTATAGTGTTTGTTATAATATACCTATTTTAAAAGTGTTTTCAAAATGCTACAAATCCTCATTTTCAATGGCTACAAAACTTTGTTTTCAAAAGAACATATTCAATGGTTACAAATTCTGTTTTCAATGGTCATGGAACATTGTATCAATGAAGGTACAATAATTGATATTTACATATTAACATAATATTTTAAAAGTAAATATTTTTGAAAATTGAACCAACAAGAAAATTGGAAAACTTGAATGAGGTAATACATGCCATTGCTTGTTGAAGTATTCCCTACTTTGAATATATCAATGAAAGACTTCATTCCAGAATACCAAGCTCAATTAAGGAAGGAAGTTCAAAAGGTTAGGAATATTTATCAGTGGAGACCTCATTCTAGAAGACCAAGTTGAATTAATGAAGGAAGTTCAAAAGATGAAATAAGCTAGGAAGGAAGGAAAATGAGAAATAATTTGGAGTCAGAAGGCTATTATTAGGGATAGATACCAGAAAAGTAACAATAAATAGTAATTTGGGACACTCCATATCCTCTCTTGGAAATCATGTTGTGGTTTTCCATGAAGCAAAGGGCCTATATGAAGTTGGATCCCAAGTGAAATTGATATTATATGCTTGGTTGAAACTTGGGAGCATGAAGAATATAAGGTCCCTAATATAGAAGGATTTTTTTGGTGGCCGACTTGGAACAATAAGTCCTCCCAAAGAGGGTTTGGAGGCATAGCTTGTTACATAAAAATGAACATCTCTCCTCACATTTGGATTCATAAGAAAGATCCTCTCAATTAGTACATATGGATGAAGATGTTAGATATTAACACTAATAATATTTATACAAAAATATGTTATTTCACACCTATTAACTCTACATTTTATAAGAAAAACAATCTAGATAAGAAATGTCCCTACAAAATCTTAGAGAAAGATATCTACAATATGACAAATGGAGGTAGTGTCCTATTAGGAGAATTTAATGCTAGAAATGCAACTAATAAAGCTATTATTGTTACTAATGTTTCCAACTCTAATCCTATATGTCTAGATGAGGACTTTGTTTTAACTATTAGATACAAAAGAAACTCCGAAGCCCTGATTGGGATTTTTTTTGGTACTGAGCTAATCAAGCTCTGTAGTTCTCAAGTTTTAATAATTTGCAATGGTCTAATGAAGTGGCTGAAATATAACAGGATGAATTGTATCCATGGGTTGGGTAGCAGTGTCTTTGATTATGTAATATCATATGTCCCAGTATACAACCAAATAGTAAACTTTGATCTTTTAGATGACCATGAACTTGACTCTGATAATAGACCTTTAACCATAACTCTAAAAATATCCATGCACAAAATCTCCATTGAAGATAACTATGATAACCAAAGGCACTCATTTTCTGACAAACATAAATTCGATCGTTTATTAAAATAATTAAATAATGATTTAAATCTCATATCGTATAAGAACAATATTGAATATGTCTATCATAATTTTACAACAATTGTCTCTAATTCCATTAAAAAATTATCTATTGAGGTGCTATGTAAAAATAAAAAAAATGCAACTAACAATTGGTATGATTATGAATGTAAAATTGCTAGAAAATCCAATAGGGATGCTTCCAATGCGTCATTAAAATTTGATAAGATAAACATATACAAAGCCTTAATTAAAAGGAAAAAAAAAAGACTATATAAATAGAAAGTAAGAGAAGCTTTTGTACCTATCTAAGATAGATCCTAAGAAATTATGGTGGAAAATTATAACTCGTAAAACTAAAGAAAATAATAGGATTCCCTTGAAGGATTGGAATTCCTACCTTAAAAATATTTGCGAATCCCTTATTTTCATGGACATAATTCCAAACAATTCTATAGAGGATGAAGTTTTCTCTATAGAATAAATTAAGTTTTAGGTTAAGCAAATCACAAAAGGAAAAGGTAAGGACATCAAAGGTTACAAAGTTGAAATATTAAAAATTGGAGGACATATCCTCATCCCTCACATACATAAGCTTTTCAATTTAGTTGTCAAGCAAGGCTTCCCGTAACCTTACACTTAAAGCCTCATTGTACCTATTTTTAAAAGTGGGGATAAAAGAAATCCCTCTAGTTATATAACTATTATGATTATCCCCATTTTAGCTAAGCAATATGAAAGTATTTTGGAAAAGAAGATTAGTATATGGCTAGAAATACGTGTAAAAAGAGCTAAAGGCTAGGCCGAGTTTAGAGGATACCATTCAACTATGGACCACCTTATTACATTTAGGATCATTGGAGAGGAGCGTCGCAATGATAAAACTAATCTCCTTTTTGTTTTCATTGATATAAGAAAATATTTTGGCACAGTTCCCAAGACTAACCTCCTTTGTTGTTTCATTGATATAAGAAAATATTTTGACATAGTTCCCAAGACTAACCTTTGGAATAGGTTAGAAGATCTTAAAGTCCCTTTAGAGTTAAGAGATGCCACAATATGGTTGTATGAGAAAGTTGTTGCCAAATTTAGGAACACTGAGGGATACTCAGAAGAAATTAACAGTAATATAAGAGTCAAGTAAGGTTTTCCCTTGTCCCCTACCCTTTTTGGCATCTATATTGACAAGTTAAAAGATTGTTTACAAGATGCAGGCTGTGTCAGCCTTAATCTCAATAGTATAGGCATGATACTTCTTCTTTATGCCAATGATATTGTTCTTATGGAAAATATTCCATATGACCTAGGTAAGAAACTAATAATCCTAAAGTACTTCTGCTCTAGTATGGGTATGACAATGAACACTGACAAAACAAAGGTTATGATAATTAAATCCAAAAGGATCACCTATGATACATTTGTATATGAAAACAATATCTTGGAGGAAGTGCCTTGATACAAATATCTCATAATTGATATTAATAACAAGCTCAATTGGAACTATAGTGTTGAGAAAAGGATAAATGGAGGGTGGAAAGCTTATTATGGGATTGCAAACAATTGTAAATTAACAGACCTTTGGATTTGGAATTAAAAAAAACTCCTTTTTCACACTCTTGTAACTCTGATTATCTTATATGGATGTGAAGTTTGGGAATGCAGTATCTCTAGGAAATCCTAGAGAAAGATAGAGCATATCCAAAATAATTTTATAACTTATAATCTCAAAATTAAAGGAAATACACCCTATCATATCCTCCTCATAGAAGCGAGCATTTCCTCCATTGACAAAATTGTTGTGATTATGTACCTAATGTACAAGAATAAGATAAATAACATGAATGAAAAGAGGCTTCCTAAAATTGATTCAAACTCTAGCCAAAACCACCAATGACTCAAGCGAAGATGGCATCAAGATGCCAAATCTTGGCTAAATCGTTGGGGTATACAAGAATAAGTCATCATGCAAAATACCGATAATATTAAAAATATTATCACATCTAAATTTAAGGAGAATATGTGGTGTGATAAAGAATTAGAGGATAGAAGAAAATCAAGATACTACAAGGAGGTGGTCAACCCTAATCTAGAATATAAAAGTACCTCTTAGTTTTTACAAGTGCAAAGAATAAAATCAACATTGCTAAAATAAGAACAAACTCTCATGAGCTGCATAGTGAAGCTAGGCATTGGAAAAATCCAGAAACAATGTGGGATGAAAGAATATTCCATCTTTGTGACACTAAGAGGGTTGAAGATGAATTTTTTTTTCTCTTAGAATACCCCACCTGTACCCAAATTAGATCCCAATTTATAAATATTTTGCACAATACAAATCTTCATAACCTTCTAATTCACCAAAACTATGGTGATGTTGGAACACTTTTCTCATTGCTTTTTGAGCACATGAATACACTTTTAAAGAAATCAAAGTCATCTCTTACCTTCTTAAGGTCCAATAGACCAATTCTGGTCTCAGTGGACGTTAATCATCATCATCATATATTTTTTATAATGTTTGTTATAAAATACTGTATTTTTCGAAGTGTTTTTAGCATGTCGGGAATCCCTATTTTAAGTGGCTATAAAACTCTGTTTTCCAAAACAAAATTTTCAATGGTTATAGATCCCATTTCTAGTGGCTATAGAACACTGTATTAATGTAGGTACAATCATTGATATTTTCATATTGACATAAGCTTCTAAATGAAAAGATTTTGGGAACTTGAACCAACAAGAAAATTGAAAAAACTTGATTACAGAAACAATTAGGATAAGGAAAGTACCATTGTATCATTGGACATTTATGTTTTCCTAAATGCGTAAGAATGGTAAGTTCTTGACTAGGGACTGTAGAAGATTTAAATTATGAAACTTTTGTTAAGATTTAGAATTACTCCCTAGTCTAAAATGTGTGCTCATTGAATAAATGTATTAAAATTCTTTCCTTGTTTACTTAAAATGTTACATGTGGCATGTCAATTGGGTCCAACTCGTGTGGTTGTGGGATGAAATGCTATCCTCCCGACCCAAGTTCTATTCTTTTTAATGACATGTTGAGCTCATTATGAGTATATTTTTGAAATGGCTTTGAGCCTTATTGTTTACTTGTCATTTCCCATTGAAGAATCAAGGGTTTACCCTGGGTACCATCCTTGAAATGAGGGGAAGTACTCAAGGGTTTCCCTGAGAGTTGTTACCTGAAAAAAATGTTACAGGTGGATGGAATTCCCTTGATGAATTATGTGAATACATGCCAATTATTTGTTGATTGATATTAACTAAATTTCTATTGGTCGATGAAATTAGGATTGTGTTTGTTCTTTCACAATAATGTTTTTGTTAAAATGTCCCTCCTTTCATCAAACTTGCTAGTAGTATATACAAGGGATTAGGGGTTTTAGATATCGGGGATTATGAGTTTTAAGGGATATCGATCTTTTTATATATTCTTAAATCTATATTAGTTTTCTAAATTTAGTTTTTAAGAAAACAATATTTACAACAAGAATGTTACCGGTCTTGCATGTACCATATTCCATAGTTCAAAGGAGACTGCGACTTTGCTTTGAATATTGTTTTTACTCCAAAATAGAGTAGAGTCGATTTTCGACATTTTTTTGACCTCACAAACATCGAATGAACATTGGAGGTTCACTATTTTCATTGGATAGACATCATATATTCAATGTATAAGGCTTCTTGAATGCTATTCAAAACATGGAATTTGACACTACATGAACATGGAAAGGTCGTTTTGATGTTGAACTAGTGTCAGTCAATTGAAAAACAATGTCCATGAAATGAATTTTTTTGGCATTCCTACTTTTGGTTAATCAATGTGAAGTGGACATTCCAAACATTGATATGAAGTAGAGTTGGTTAACTAATTAATAATGGGCATGCCCTGATTTTTTTATTATTATGGTTATTTACATGCTTGTGACATGTAGCTGATGTTACAAATATTGAATACGCGAAACCTCAAGATCAACATTAGTTTTAATTTTAGGCTATTCATGTTCAACATTTGTTCGACATTTTAAACATCGATTTTGCATTCGATTTTGACCCAAAATATAGTAGTGACTAAGAGTTCATTCTTTCATGAAGGCATGCAAAAGGACATTCATACCTTTGTCATTGAAAGTGACACTTATCAAAGGAACAAGGGAAAAACAATGAAGACCCTCAAGGCATTGCAATTGCTATAAATCATTGTTACTATATGGGCTAACTTTTCCATGTATTTTATTATGGGTGTCCCTAAAGCCAACAAAAAATAAATAATCATGGTGGTAGTTGAATGCCTTTCTAGATATGCTCACTTTTGTGTCTTATCATACCCATTTTTTCCTTCCATAGTTTCCCAAGTATTCATGGATCGGTTTTTTAAATTACATGGAATGCCTAATTCAATTGTGACAGATCATGGTCCCACCTTCACCAACAAATTTTGGTAGAAGTTGTTTAAACTACAGGGCACAAACCTGGAAATGAACATGTCTTATCATTACCAAATAGATGGTGAAATAGAGGTGGTTAACAAGTTCATAGAAACCTATTTGTTTTGCATAAGACTGATAACACCCATGGGTTCAATGGTTACACCTTGCCAAATAATGGCACAATACCACTTATCATGAAACTACAAAAATGTCACCGTATGAAGCTATATATGGCCCAAAACCCACCTTGGTAGCTTCGTATTTGCCAGGCACATACAAGGTTTAGGAAATATATTCCACACTCAACCAGTCTCAGTACACTTAAGGACAATTTGGTTTTGGCACAAAATTGAATAAGAAACAAACAGATCAACATTACACTAAGAATTCTTTTGAATAAGGGTATCAAGTGTTTCTTTGTCTCGAAACCTATAAATAGACCTCTCTCAAAGACAAGGGCCATATGAAGCTAGTGAAAAAGTTCTATGAACATTATCATAGCGTCTGGCACATTGGACAAGTTTCCTAGACATTGGCTCTTTCTACCCACTCCAAGAAGGAAGTGGGGTTGGATGGCTTATTTCAAACTAATATTCCCTAATTGGTTGAAGAAAGTTCTATTTGGTTATAGGCGGTGACAATATTGGCCATAAGATAGTTTAGCCTACAACAACGTGCACTATTTGGGAAGTCTTGATATAATGGAAATATATGTAGCCTGAAGATGCCTTCTGGGAACCAATAACATTTTTATAACATCTTCCACAACTTCAACCTTGAGGACAACACTACTTTTGAAGGGGGAGGGCATGTTAGGGCCCTAGCCTAACCTCCCTACTTCAAAGTATGTAGTAGTTAGTAAATGAATGTATGAGGTAATGTTCTTTGAATAAGTCCCATTAGGTAGTTAGTAAATGATTAATCAATGTAAAGGGGTCATTTGTATTAAACAAGGCCCACTAGGAGATTGATACTCATAAATGATGGGACCATAAGTAGTTAGGGTTTTGCTAGTGAGAGATTGTTTATAGAGATAGAAGGCCATGCAATATTTTTCCAAGTATGGTTATTGTATCGAAGTTCTATTCAATTGGAGTTTTCCCCCTCAAAGAGGTCCATAACATTGTTCTCTCTTTCAAGATTATCAATAAAAGGGTTATAATCTACATGTTCAATATCATTGTCTCTCCTAATTACTTTTTTGCACTTATTATTTCTCTTGAGCAATTTTTCGTTTCCACTATTTAAATACACTACACTCTCTACTGTGGAGTTCCACCTACAATGAATCATGAAGGTGTCAAATAGCGAGTAGGAAAGAATAATAAATTGGGTTTCTCATCCCTATATGATAACTATGATGACCATGCTAGTGAACAACATTGACCTTAATTATTACACCACATGGCAATACAAACCATTCATCGTAAGTAGTAAACATCAATAAATTTAGAGTAAACATTAATATTTCGAGTGATAGACAATTTGAGAAATGCACCCCCCTAAAGAAACACCTTTAATGTAAATTTACAAACAATTTGAGAAATGCAACCCCCTAAAGAAACACCTTTAATGTAAATTTACAAACAATTTGAGAAATGCACTCCTTAAAAAAAAAACACCTTTAATGTAAATTTATGTTCTTGGAGTATTATAATTTTTCTTATTAATAATCAATTTGAGAAATGCACTCCCCTAAAGAAACACCTTTAATGTGAATTTATGTTCTTGGAGTATTATAAATTTTCTTATTAATAATTTTATTTTTGTCTTTTTATTTGTTAATCAGTTCTCAACTCATTTATTCAAGTGTATCATATAACATTTCTTTTTATCAAAATTGTTCATATAACATTTAATGTAAATTTATGTTCTTAGAGTATTATAATTTTTCTTATTAATACTTTTATTTTTGTTTTTTATTTGTTAATCAATTCTAAACTCATTTATTCAAGTGTATCATATAACCTTTCTTTTTATCAAAATTGTGAAATAACATGTCATTAGAAAAACTTGAACCCTAATAGAAGTGATAATAATACTTCATTTTCACCAAGCTAACAAACCAATATTGACAAATTATAATAACTTTGAAAATCTCTAATACTTAATGTACACAAAATTCATAGTTATTAGTATAATAAAACTTTATCAATTATAACTAACTATAATCTCTTTCTAAACTACCATACCACGAATAACATGTTTAATATATAATTAATAGAGATTCATTTTAACAATTAACTTTATTATTAATAAATTTTATTTATTAATAATAATTATATAAAAAAATATAAAATATTCACAATAATTCATCTAAATCCTCAAAAAATCAAATAAGTCCATCCAAAAAATAATGAACAATAATAACCAAAATCAATGTTGTTACATTATGATGAAAGATATATGGGAAAATTTAAAAATAGAAATAAAACAATGATTGTTTGACTCCTTTCAAAGATGAGTAGTACTATACATAGATAGACTCGGGGGCCGCAGGGGCCAAATTTTTTTCAGCCTTTTCTCTGTCAGTTTCTTCGCCCTCCCACCGATACTTTTTCTCTCCCCTCCAACGCTTCTCTGTCATGCTGAGGTTATAATTCACCTCGGGAAAAATGGCGTTTGGAAGATCTAGTGGATTATGACAGTTCTCCCACATGTGCGAGAGCCTTCCCACTCTGTCCGAATACAAGTTCTCGATCCCCTCCACAATCACATCACCTCCGAGATGACAACCATCCCGGATCCTCCGAAGTTTATGAGCGTGTGTGGGGAATAAACTCCCAGATCTCTCTGTTCAATCACAAGGATGGCGATGGGCCGTTTTTCTGGAAAAATCCTAGGAACAAGGCTCTACATTCTTGCATGGAATCCGAGTGGCTCCCCCTATTAGGTTATGTACCAGTATCTCACATTCTCACTCGGGGTTGGATTGCATATATTCTTCAGGCGGAGGCCTAATGCAATATTCTCATGTCGAAGAACTGGTCTTGGGGCCTTTGTTGTTAAATATAATGTAATCTCAATAGGTTGACTGTACATTGGCAACTGTCTTGGCCAACTGTACTTTCTATTCTTGATTTGCTTGAGCCTATTTAGCTCAAATATTTTCCTTTGCATAGTATCTTCTTCAGAACTTCTTCATGTACTTGTTTTGTACTCTTCTTCTTATATTCTAATATACTGTTTTCTGTTCTATTCTTCCTCTCTACATTTCTTGCTTCACAATTATCATGGTATCAGAGCTTCAGAAGTAAGCCTCTTCACACAGGCTGGAGAGCAACATGATCCTCAAATAGCGCAGAGCTTACACGGATCTTGAGAGCACGCGACACAATATTTTTCACAAGGATTGGAGTGCTGTCCGTTCATACTCTCAAAAGATCCTCGCAGGAATCTCACGCGAGGAAGCAGAGCACTATACGCTCAAAAGCTTGAGGAAGCGAAGACTACAGATGGAGAAACAGTAAACATTCTTGCAAAATTTTCAAATTCGTAAAAGATTCACGAAGAAGAGCTGCAGGACACAAGAACTCTTGAAGAATTCAAAGCATTTATTCAAATTTGTGAAAGATAGTTGCAGAAAGAAGATGTGTTTAAAGCATTTCAGAAATCGCTCAATCTGTCAAAGATTGTAGCAGAGAACAAAGAACTTGTGAAATTCTTTCAAATCTTTGAAAGATTCACGAATTTTTCTTCCGCAGGAGAAAATTCCTTCAAATACAACAAAGATCGATTCTAACGCGCAAAGAATATCCATCGCGGCCGTAAGATTCGTCCTCCGAAAAGATCTGAGGCGGAAATCCAGTTCAGAAGGGACGAGGAGAGCGCAGAAAAAGCGAAAGAATTTCAGCCGTTAGATCTTGCGCAGAGGACCGATAGCCGTTGGATCCGCGAGAAAGTGCATGAGGTTTAGTCCTCTAGAGCGCCAAGGATAAATTTCGACTTGTGAAGTCACAAAATCCAAAAATCATCTGGACCGTCCATCAAGAGACACGTGGCGAGATCTCGGCATTTCACTGACTCGCAAGGTGTAAAGGTCAGAAGGCAACCGTGAGAATTTGCGAATTGTGAAATCACGAGTTATTTTGGACCGTTGGATCGAGATAGATCGTGAGTTGTCGATCTGATCCGATCACAAAATCGGGGATCAAGAGTTGGATAAGCGAAAGAGACTGCTCTCCAAAACTCCGATACGCGAAATCCTGACATCACATATCGCAAAATCCCGAGAGGATTGTGAGCCGTCCATCTCAGAGGACAGGTGGCAACGGATCCAAGTGCCATCATTTCGACATTTTGGAGATCAGGACATTGGAGGTCTTGTTGACGAATGTCGCGACACTCCACGGCTAAAGTCCCGAAATCCCGAAAAGATCACAGCCGTCCATTCAATTGGGACACGTGGCGAACATCGAGGAAACCGTTGGCATTTCGGCTACCGAGGTTTCAAGTTGACAGATTTTTTTGTGTCATCGGGGGTCGCAAATCGCGAAATCCTGAAGTGTAGGAGGACCGTCCATCTGGAGGAGACGCGTGGCATCAATCCACGATCTCGGGAGATTTTTCGAAAAAGCGATTTCGGCAAAATCGACAATTCGGACTTCGCGTTTTGTAAGCGCAGCGTGACGAGGAATCACGAGTCGCGAAATACCGATTCACGAAATCCTGATAGGATCTAGACCGTCAAATCATCAATGGACCTGGACCGTTGATTGTCCAACAGGAACATTTTGGCATTTCGGCATTTGAAGTCCCGAAAGCACGAAAGAAGGACATCGAAACTCAACATTTCGGGAATCCGAAGGACAAAGGGTCGAGGACTCTCGACATCGGGAAACACGAAATCTCGAATTTTGAAAAGCGTCTGGAAATACGTGCCGAGATATTTTTTCGGTGTTTTAACACATTGCTGATCTGGACCATTGATCGGTGTTTCGACATACTATTGTTCTCATTTCGGCAAATTGTAGGACAAAGAACCGGGCGAAGGCATCGCTCTTCTCCAAATCGCCGATAGCGCTCTAACCCTTTTGGCACGTGGTCACATCGCATGGTGACTAAGGCCAAACTCAAAGCCGTTAAGCCCTCTTTGACACTTCGGCAATCGAAAGTTGGAGCGTTCTGAGGACTCGTCTAACGAAGTCTCGAGGTCAAATCTCGCGAAGCCAGAAACTCGCGATGTCGACTCTCACGAAAGCATGAATTGCACACTTCCGAAATACCTGCAAGCAAGCAACAGACCTAGGTTTTAAGTGAAAAAGACAAGTAAATACGAAATTTCCCTCTGTTTTTTTTTTTTGCAAAAAAAAAAAAAAAATGTCGTCTAGCAATTTAGGACCAACCCAGGGTCCAATTCTACTTGGAAAGAACTACGAGCTCTGATCTCTTCGGATGAGATCATTCTTGCAAGTACAAGAGTGCTGGGATCCAGTGGATCTTGGATATGTGGAACTAGACCCAACAAACCTGTCTTCCATGACTAATACACAGAAAATTGCTCAGGCAACGCAGAGAAACAGAGAAAATAAAGCTAAATTTGGGATTCAAAATTCTGTGGATGACTCGATTTTCTCAAAAATCACAGGCGCTGGTACTTCAAAACAGGCCTGGGACATCCTTAAATCTTCCTACCAAGGAAATGACAGGGTCAAAACAATTAAACTGCAGACCTTGAGAACGTAATTCGAGACTCTAAGGATGACAGAGTCTGAAAATGTGGATCAGTTCATGACTAGAGTCATGGGCATTGTGAACCATATCAGACTGATTGGTGAAACCATCACTGATCAACGCATTGTTGAGAAAATCCTCAGAAGTTTACCAAATAAATTTGAAATGGTTGTAACAACAATCCTTGAATCTAAGGATCTGTCAAGTTTTTCAACAGATGAACTAATTGGTTCTCTAGTGACACATGAGACCAGACTGGATCTCACAGATGAGTCAATCGCCAATGCTTTCAAAACACAATTCTCCTTCAGCAGAGGGAGCCGCAGAGGGTGAGACAGAGATCACCAAGGAAGAGGGAACAGTCACAGAAATCCTCATTTCAGGGGAGGTAACAGACAACAATATCCAAATCAAAATTTCCAAGGTCAAAGACAACAACAACAAAATCAACATCAAAGTTTTCAGCCTCAAAGAGGCAAAGGGAGAAGATCAAATGAGAAATCAAGCATACAATGCTATTACTGCAAAAAGTATGGGCACTATGAATCTGAATGCAGGAAGAAGCAAGCAGATCAGCTCTCAGGCAGAGCACATGTGTCAAATCACACGGGAGAAAACTCAGGAGGTATGTTTCTTTTGTGCCACAAGACTGAACAACAACCTAAAGATGTCTGGTTGCTGGATAGTGGATGCAACAATCATATGACAGATAACAAATATTTACTTTCATGCATTGATTCTTCACTCTCATCTAATATTACACTTGGAAATGATTCTTTAGTCAAAGTTCAAGGAAAATGAACTGTTCCTATTCTTACTAAACATAATGTAAAGAAAGACATAAACAATGTCTATCATGTTCCATATCTAAAACATAATTTGCTAAGTGTAGGACAACTCATTGAACATGGCTATAAGGTAATTTTTGAGGGAGCATCTTGCAAGATATATGACAAAATCCCAAGCAGAAAATTAATTTCTGAAATCCACATGACTCCGAATAGGATGTTTCCCCTTACACTCAGAACTGCAAATCTGACTCAACCATATGCACAAAGTGAATCCACCCTGAATGGAACTATGGTTTGGCATACAAGATTTGGACATCTACCATTTCAGAGTCTAAGTCTTCTTCAGAAGAACTCCATGGTCAAAGGTCTTCCTATCTTTAAAGAGCAAATTCCCCCATGTGAGTCTTACATACTTGGAAAACATAAGAGGACCAATTTTCCACAGTCTTCCAATCAAGCCAAACAACATCTTGAACTTGTTCACAATGACCTATGTGGACCAATGCAAACAGAGTCCATAGGTGGTAGTTTTTATTTTCGAACGTTTATTGATGATTTTAGTATAAAAATATGGATCTATTTTCTCAGACACAAGTCTGAAACTTTTGCAAAATTCAAAGAATTCAAGGCAGAAGCTGAAAAACAGAGTGGCAAATATATCAAAGCACTCAGGTCAGATGGAGGAGGAGAATACAACTCCAGAGAAT
>ML809880.1:37848-65392 GCA_009831015.1 Picea engelmannii
GGGACAAAGCTCAATGTTGCGCATCTAAGGACATTCAGATGCATAGCATACGCTCACATACCTTCCGAATTAAGGAAGAAACTTGATGACAAAAGTGAGAAATGTATTTTCACTGGATATAGTGAAACATCTAAAGCTTACAAGCTTTACAATCCAATCACCAAGAAACTAATTCTCAACAGAGATGCAAAATTTCTAGAAAATCAATTCTAGAATGATTCAGAAAATCAACAAATGGACAGTCAAAATCCATTGCTACCAAGTTCTGAAAATGCAGAAAATTCAGGACAACAAGTACCTCAAACTATTCTTCCAAGATTGCAGGTACAAAGACAACCTGAAAACTCTTAGGATACCTCAACTTCCAGCAGAGAATCATTCTTTGAACCACAAAATCAGAGAGCTCGAAGTTTGAGAGAAATCCATCAACAGTTGGATGACTTTGAACAACACAACCTTTTTGCTTTAATGTCATGTCAACCTACATTTTTTAAGGAAGCAGCTAAGGAGCTACATTGGGTTCAAGCCATGAACCAAGAAATTGACTCCATTGAGAAGAACAAGACATGGGATCTTGTTGATTTGCCAACTCACAAGAAGAGTATTGGTGTCAAGTGGGTTTACAAAACTAAACTCAATGAAAAAGGGCAGATTGAAAAGCACAAGGCAAGACTTGTTGCCAAAGGATTCTCACAACAACTAGGTACTGATTATGGTGAAACTTTTGCTCCAGTAGAAAGATTAGACACTGTAAGGACTCTATTGGCCATAGCAGCCCAACACAAATGACAAGTATACCAGATGGATGTCAAGTCAACATTCTTGAATGGTTTTTTAGAAGAAGAAGTTTATGTCGATCAACCACCTGGATTTGAAGTCCAAAAGCACCCAACCAAAGTATATCGGTTGAAGAAATCCTTGTATGTCTTAAAGCAAGCTCCAAGAGCTTGGTACAACAAAATTGACACTTACCTGATCAAAAGAGGTTTTAGCAGAAGCCAAAATGAGCCAACTCTTTACACCAAAACAGATCAACACGGTAACATTTTGATTGTATGTTTATATGTTGATGACATGATCTATACTGGAAATCTTGAGTTAACAAATTTTAAACATGCCATGCAATCTGAGTTTGATATGATAGATCTTGGCATAATGAAATATTTTTTAGGGATTGAGGTTCATCAATAAACCAAAGGCATTTTTGTCTGTCAGCAAAAGCATGCAACATACATCCTCAAAAGATTTTGCATGGAAGAATGCAATCCAGCAGAAACCCCTATACCTTTAGGCACATAATTGAGCAAGAAAGATGAAGGCCCTACAGTGGACTCTACCCTGTACAAAAGTTTAGTAGGCAGTTTGTTGTATATTACAACAACTAGGCCTGACATTATGTATGCAGCCAACCTTGTTTCTAGATTCATGGATTCACCCAAAGATTCTCATTGGAAAATGGAGAAACACATTCTGAGATATGTTGCAGGAACTCTCAATTTTGGCTTATGGTACACTAAATATGATAGTAATCAACTTTCTGGTTACACAGACAATGATTTTGCAGGTACCTAGATGACAGGAAAAGCACATCTGGACATGCTTTTCACCTGGGCACGAACCTCATCTCATGGGAATCAAAGAAGCAGTCAATTGTTTCAATATCTTCTGCAGAGGCAGAGTATGTCGCTGCTACCTTAGCTTCCTGTCAAGCTGTGTAGCTGAGAAGAATATTGAAAGATATGTCACATACAGAAAAGGATCCAACTCCTATATTATGTGACAATACTTCAGCAATTGCTTTATCTAAAAATCATGTGTTTCACAAGAAGAGCAAGCACATTGACACTCGTTTTCATTTCATACGCGAGCTAGTCAATAATGGTGATATTGCACTACAATTCTGTGGTTCTCGAGATCTGCTTGCTGATATCTTTACAAAGCCACTGGGAAAATCAGTTTTTGAATTTCAGAGACAACACTTAGGTATAATCAGTGCTGATATTTGTAACTGTTGAGTTTAAGAGGGAGTGTTAAATATAATGTAACCTCAACAGGCTAACTGTACACTACCAGCTGTCTTGGCCAGCTGTACTTTCTATTCTTGATTTGCTTGAGCCTATTTAGCTCATCTATTTCCCTTTGCATAGTATCTTCTTCATAACTTCTTCATGTACTTGTTTTGTACTCTTCTTCTTATATTCTAATATACTGTTTTCTGTTCTATTCTTCCTCTTTGCATTTCTTGCTTCACAATTTATCATTTCTGGCCTATCTCTCAAAACCTGGTCTATTGATTTCGACACATCGACGGAACCCATATCTATTTTACGTGTTTGAGTCATTCTACCAGGGTTACGATTGAATTTTTGGACTTTGGATGCTCTCAAGGATATTGGGAACAAGTTGGGCACCTTTGTTGGTCTGGAACCTAATTGGGCCTCCAAAAAACATTGCAGATGGGTCTGGATACAGATAGAGGTGGATGTACATGGAGGTCTGGTCGGGTCCATTGACATTGTTTATGTAGATAGGACCTGGAAAAAAAAGATCGATTATTGGAATTTTCCCTTCCGCTGCCACGAATGCCATGAGTTTGGACACATCTGTTTCCAGTGCACCCGCCTGTTTCTTGATACTTCGGGCCCTAAACAGGTTTGGAGGAGAAAGTCCATGATTGGACGTTCAGAGCAGTTAGAGACAGTGGATGTGGAAGAGTGTCAAGAGAAGGTGCAGATCAATCACAAGGAGGTGACTCCCAATACCCTGGCCCTCGACGAATTGACACAGAGGACCACACAAGGTATGATTTTAGTACTACTCCTCTTATTATCCCTGGGTATGTATTTTGTAATATAGATATTGTTCGAGATACCATCGTGGCCTCCCATCCACCTCCCCCTATATTTGGGACCTCCAACCAAAAAATGACACGAGTGCCATTTCCCATTCCCCATCCTCCTCCTCCACCTTCTAACTTTGTCCCAATACCCTCATACTCCTCCACACTTGGCCGGTCCTACATCCCGTCCCCGCTCCGACCTTAGCCCTACCTCTGTGCCTTTTATTCTCCCCGATATGGGAAAGGGTCACAGATCGCCAGACTATGACTCCTCGATATCGGAAAATCCCTCTTCGCGCCCAACTCAGAGATGCACACTCAGATGGAGGGGACATCAAAGGATGACGATCCCCTCCAAAGAGGGCCTCACCACTGCTCCCTCCACAGTAGCACAGGGGGGTCGAAAATCCTTCCTGCACAAGGCAAAAGAGAAAGCAACGAAAGATATTCACAAAGCCACACAATCCACCATACCTAGGGCCCTTAGAGTAGGGAGCGCCCTTCCCCCCACTACATAAGGATCATTTTAACCTTCAATTTCTGAGGGATTGGGGGCCCTCACAAAATATTATCCCTCAAATGACTCATCATGAGTCATAAACCTGATATCATACTTATAAAAGAAACTATGTGCACAACTGCTAAGGCTAGGGATACTCTGGAGGTATTTTTGAAGAATTGGTATTTGAATGCATTAGATTTAGATGAGATGTTTGGAGGTCTCATCTCTGGCTGGAGCCTCACCTTCATAGCTTCATCCACAAAAACCGCTGAGACCACGATTTTGGTATCTTTGAGACACAAGGATAGTAACCTCACCTTCTCCATCATCAAAATATATGGACGCTATGATGATAGGGCACCATTTTGGGAAGATTTGTTTGATGAGAGGATATTTGAATACCCCTACACAATTGTCGTGGGGGATATGAATTTCACCCTTTCTTTACATGAAGTGTGGGGACCTAATCAGAGGGAGGACATAAAAATAATTTTCTTCTCGAGTCTCGACCCTCCTTGAGAAGCATCGGTTGGTATACTTAGAACCCACCAAAGTTTCCCCTACCTAGCACAATCGTCGATCTGGGTATGATTGTGTGGCTAAAAGGTTGGATAGATTTTTGGTTTCTGAAACATTTTTGGGAATGGATTTTAAGTCCAATTCTTGGGTGGCAAAGGGGGGTTTATCAGATCACCGCCCAATTATGCTCCAATGCGAAATTGGATCTGTCTCTCCACCGACCCCAGACAAAGTTTTCCAGGCCTGGTTTGGAGATGAGGATTTTATCAAATTAGTTAGAGACAACTGGTGCCATCTCTCCCCCGACAACCCGACTCCTATGATGAAATTATTTGGAGATAACATGATACGTGTTAAGCGGCCCATCAAGCAACGACTTCCAGTTTGGAAGACAAACAAATTAAAAGACCTACATTCGATTGAATAAAAAATTTCCGCTCTCCACAAGATTTTGGATGGGGTCTCTCTCAACCCTGCACAACTGGAGGAGATGATGCAACTTGAGGAACAAAGAGGTGATTGGCTCTGTAAAGAAGAGAAAGTGTGGCGTTTGAAGAGTTCTTCCCTTTGGCTCATAGCCGGGGATAACAATATGACATTTTTTCACAACTTCGTTAATCACCGCAAAAATGTCAACATTATTTGGGACATTAAGGATGACATAGGAAATGTGGCATCCACTTTATTGCAAAAAGAGGAAGCAGGTGTGAGGCTCTTCCAGAACCTCTTTAGTGTTAAATTTGGCAGCATCGACAGTCATTCTCCAATGAGAGGCCATATGGGCCACCCTGAGGCTAGCTAGGGAGACTTGGCGAATCAACCAATCTTGTGAGGTATTGCCAAAAGCTAGGGGGAACATACAACCTTTGTGAGTCAAACCAAAAGTCAGGACGAACGAGATGCTATATGATCTTGTGAGTCAAGCTAAGGCAAAGGTAGAAGCCTTGTAAGTCTAAGACAAAAGTCAAGATGTAAGTCTAATGCAAAAGTCAGGGGGAACGCACAACCTCTATGAGAATAGACATTCTAGTGCAAAATTCAGGGGGAATGCACAACCTCTGTGAGCATAGACAGACTAGTGAAAAATTTAGAGGGAACATACAACCTATGTGAGCCTAGTCAAGCCTTGTGAGACATGAGCAAAAGTCAAGGCATCTAGCAAAAAATGGGTTGAACATAAAATTCCTATGAGCTAGAAACAACAAATCTTCCTGATATTACAAAATGATGTAAATGCATTGATCTATTGCGTTGGCACGTGTAACACCTTCCACCATGAAGAAATTCGAATTGTCTTGTAAAGAGTCAAGTTGTAAAAAGTCAAAGTTGCATGTCTAGGTCAAATTCAAAGTTGTCAAGGTTGTCACATGTTGCATATTGCATGTTGCATGCATGGCATGCATTGCATGCATGTCTAGTTGCATGTTGCATGCATGACATGCATGCCTTGTGCATGCTGAGTAGTTTGCATGCATGTCCAGTCAAGGTCGAGTCCTAACTGAGGTGTTAAATTTTAGTTCTAAATCTAGTTACTGAGTTAAGTTGAGTTGTAAACACATGCATTCACTTAGGCTATTTCGAGCCATCTCCTCTCTACCTCTCCACTCCCATTTAAGCAAGAGGTCGACCCTATTTTCTACACAATTGTTATGCTGCATATGGGTGAGGAAACATAGTGATATATCAGTCCATAACAAAGTGATACATCAGTCCAGAACAGAGGCATATATTAGTCTTTGAGAGGGCGCATAACAAAGTGGTATATTAGTCCAAAACATAGTGGTCTATCAGTCTATAAGAGAATGGTGTATCGGTCAATAAGAGTTAGATGTATCAATCAATAAGAGGCAAAAATAACAGTCAATAAGAGGCAACAATAACATACCATAAATAGGCAGCGTAACAGTCCATAAGAGGCAACGTATATCAGTAAAGATAAATCTTCAATGCTGGTGTGTAACAGGAGATTATAAATCAGCAAGGTCTCTTAGTTACACAGTCAGGTCAGAGTCAATTTGGCAAGCTCTTAAAGAGAAAAATTTCATGGTGGAGAATTTGTAAGTGGTCATACATTATTAATGCAATAAAATGAGATTGTTTGCTAGGGTTTTCCCCCCTATATAGGGTTTCCCTAGGGTACATGTGTTGTGACCTTGCATGATGGTAATTCCTTATGATTATTGCTATTCTAATTTATGAATGATGTCAATCTAAGTTCTAAGTACAATCATAATTTTTAAAGTACTTATAGTATTATATCAAGCTTAAAAATTTAACATGGTATTAGAGCTTAGGGTGTGATAAGCTGGTTGAAGTGAAACAATAGGGTACACACAGATCTGAGTGAGCTTGATTAAATTTCCAACGTAAGGTCCATGGCATCCTCCATTTTAGTTAGGGCCGAGGATAGGCTCAAAGGAGATGCCAACTTCAATGTGTGGAAGCTCCAGATAACAAATATCTTGCAGGAGCATGATCTTGAGCAATATGTGACCACAATGGTGGAGGAACCCGCCACTAATGTTGGAAGAGAAGCTTTCATGAATATTCAAGCAAAGGCCAAGCGTATCATCTTAGACTTAGTCAAAGATAGTATAATTCCAATGATGACTTCGTTAATGACTGCCAAGGACTGTATGGATACCTTGGTGAATATGTATGAGAAAAATGCTCCAAGTCAGAAGAGGACACTTAAGCAAAAGCTTAAGTATTTGAAGATGGATAAAGGTGAATCAGTAGCATCTTTCTATTCTAGGATAGCCCAGATCAGAGATCATCTTTTGGTCACAGGGGTCGCAGTGGACAATGATGACTTAGTGCAGGCCATATTTGATGGTCTTCCTTCTTCATGGGATACCTTCTTATCCAATGTAAGTGGGAGAGAGATTTAGCGCACATTTGAGAGGTTAAGGCATGATTTCCTCCAAGAGGAGAGCCGCACTGCTATGAGGAGCGAGGCAACCAAAGAAGAGCATTCGGTATTAGCATCAACATTCAAGGCAAAGAAGAAAGTCACTTTCTAGAAAGGTTCTCAGAGGAAGTCAAACACCAAAGGTATGTTCAAAAGCAAGATTATTGATACATCTAAGATTAAATGCTTTAGTTGTAATAAGTTGGGTCAAGACTCTTGGTATAGGAAGAAAAATCCAAGGAAAGGGAAACATCATGCCTCAACTGCTGAGGATGATGAATCCAAACGAAAAAAAAAAGTCCTTCTAATGAAAAAGAAACTAGAAAATAATATTACCCGGTTTCTTCCTTATCCAGTTCAGTTTTCACAGGGCCTAAAACTTGGTTAAAAGACAATGGTGCATTAAAGCACATGACAGGGTACACGAAAATCCTCTCATATTTCAAGTCAAAATATTTTGTACAGCAGGTTGAGCTTGGGGATGACGAATGTTACAAGATAAATGGAGCAGGCTCTATCTCCTTCAAATTGGAATCTGGGTCTAGGCTTCATCTTGATCAAGTATTATATGTTCCAGGGCTTAGGAAGAATCTACTATCAGTTGAAACCCTTGAGGACATGGGATATTGGGTGACCTTCAAGGACAAGAAGGCACTACTGTGGGCTAATGGTAGCCACTTGAGTACAACATAACCCATTAGGACTCATAGAGGAGGACTGTACTTCGTGACATGACAATTAATTAAGGCATTGGCTCATGATGCGACTAGATCCAACGAGTTTTGGCACAGAAGACTTGGACATCTTCATTACAAAGCACTTCCAGATCTACATAACATGGTATGTGGCATGCCCTCTATTTCTCTTAGTAAAAAAGATTTTTTTAAAGGATGCATGCTAGGTAAAAATATAAAGAAAGCATTTCCTAGTAGTGATAACAGAGCTCATGGCATCTTAGATCTGGTTCATTCTGATGTATGTGGTCCCATGTCATCTCCCTCACTCAGTGGTTGTTTGTATTATTTCATTTTTATTGATGATTACTCAAAAAAATGTTGGATCTATTTCCTTAAAGCTAAAAGTGACACATTTGATAAATTCAAACAGTATAAAGCCTTTATTGAAAAGAAGTCAGGGAAACACATCAGAACCCTTATAACAAATAATGGAGGAGAGTTTGAATCTCTCTAGTTTGAGGATATTTGCAAGGAAGCATGAATCGAGAGATAGTTGACCGTGCCATATAACCCTCAACAAAATGGTGTTGTTGAGAGGAAAAGCATGACAATTTGTGAGGCAGCGAAAGCCATGATATTTGACCAGGATCTGGAAAATTCTTCATGGGCAGAAGCTACCTCCCCTGCTGTGTATATTCAAAACATGTGGCCACATGCTATCTTGAAAGACAAGACTCTAGAAGAGGTATTCTCAGAAATCAAACCTGAAGTAGAGAAACTAAGGATATTTGGATGTCTTGTATATATTCATTTCCCTAAGGAGAAGAGGACAAAGATAGAACCCTCGGGAAAGAAAGGTGTTTTTGTGGGGTACAATGAGAAATCCAAGACTTACATGATTTATGTACGAGGTCAGGGGAAGATAGAGGTAAGAAGGGATGCGTCTTTCCATGAGGAAGCCACATTCAAGAAATCTAGAGAGATTCAACATGATTCAGAAGCAGTTCAACCAACTTCACCCTCTTCTGAAAGTGAAGAGTCATATGTTCAGAGGGAGGAATCTCATGAAGGTCCAAGTGATGAGCTCTTAGAACTGACTGAAGAGTTGGAAATAACTCTTGAAGAACCTCCAACCAAAAAGAATCCAGGATGGCTTAAGGAAATAGTGCAGGAAGCAAAAAATATAGCTTCTCCCAAAGGAACTTTCAGGGAAAGTAAGAGGCCTCATAGGTTTGGAGGCTATGCTGCACTGATGAGAAACATCAGTGATGTTGAACCTTCTTAAGTTGAAGAAGAAAATAAATTACAAGTATGGAAGGATGCCATGCTTGAAGAATACAAGTCAATTCTAAAGAACAATGTTTGGGACATTGTGCTGAGGCCGAAGGACAAATCAATGGTCTCTTCCAAATGGATCTATAAGATAAAACATGCAACCTATGGGAGTGTGGAAAAGTTCAAAGCATGATTTGTGGCCAGAGGCTTCACTCAGAAAGAAGGAATTGAATACAACGATACTTTTACCCTTATATCCATGTATACCTCCATTCGAGTTATTATTGCTTTAGATTCAGTTCTTGGTTGGAAGTTACATTAGATGGATGTAAAACCAACATTCTTGAATGGAAAGATTGAACATGAGGTATTTGTGAAAAAACCCGATGGTTTTGTACTGCATAACAAAGACACTCATGTATGCAAGCTAAGGAAGGAATATTATGGTATTAAGTAGGCTCCCAGAGTTTGGTGTGACAGGATTGATGGTTTTCTTAAAATCCCAGGCTTTCAGAAAAGTGATACTGATGTGAACCTGTAATTCAAGGTAAAAGGGATAATAGCCTGGTGTAAGAGGGAGCTAATATCATAAATCGAGATGAAAGACCTAGGCTTGATGCATTACTTTCTAGGATTGGAAGTGTGGCAAAGACATGGCGAGATATTTCTGACACAAGGAAATACACAGTGGATGTATTAAAGATGTTTCGTATGATGGATTGCAAATCCATGTCTACTCCAATGGTTACCAACTCGAGGAAGCTGCATGATTCTGATACAGGTTCGGATTTGGTGGATCCCATCATGTATAGACATAGGATTGGATCATTGATGTATATGATCCATACCAGGCCAGATATATCCTATGCAGTGATTGCAATGAGTCAGTTCATGGTTGAAATGAGACATAGACACTTGGTGGCAGCATAACACATCTTGATATATCTTAGAGGGACCATTACCTATGGTCTAAGATATACATCTAGTGGTGGTTTATTTCTGCATGGCTATGCAAATGATGATTGGGCAGGAAGCCCAGTGGATTGGAAAAGTACTTCCAGATACTGCTTCAGTTTAGGATCCACTATGATCTCTTGGTCAAGTAGGAAATATGGATCCATTGCACATAGTACAACAATGGCTAAGTACATTGCAACAAGTGATGTTGGAAAGGAAGCAATATGGCTTGGAAAATTGGTTTCTGGGTTGTTTGGTGACAAGCACGAGACGACGATGGTTCATTGTGATAATCAAAGTTGCATAAAACTGACAGAGAACCCGATATTTCACGACAGGTCAAAAAATATTGACATGAAGTACCACTACATTGGAGACTTGGTCCAGAGAAAAACTGTAAAGCTACAGTACATAGCCACGAGCGAGTAGGTAGCTGATATCTTGACCAAGCCATTTCCATTGAGACAGTTTGTGCAACTGAGAGGCAAGCTTGGTGTGGCTAAGAATGACTCCCTCGTTGAGAGAAAGTGTTAAATTTGGCAACATCGACATTCATTCTCCAATGAGAGGCCATATGGGCCACCCTGAGGCTAGCCAGGGAGACTTGGAGAATCAACCAGTCTTGTGAGGTATTGAAAAAAACCAACGGGAACGTACAACCTCTGTGAGTCAAACCAAAAGTCAAGATGAACGAGATGCTATATGATCTTGTGAGTCAAGCCAAGGAAAAGGTAGAAGCCTTGCAAGTCTAAGACAAAAGTCAAGATGTAAGTCTAATGCAAAAGTTAGGGGGAACGTACAACCTCTGTGAGCATAGACAGTCTAGTGCAAAATTCAGAGGGACTGTACAACCTCTGTGAACATAGATAGACTAGTGAAAAAGTAAGAGGGAACGTACAACCTATGTGACCCTAGTCAAGCCTTGTGAGCCATGAGAAAAAGTTAAGGCATCTAGAAAAATTTGGGTTGAACATAAAATTCCTATGGGCTAGAAACAAACAATCTTCCTGATATTGCAAATGATGTAAATGTATTGATCTAGTGTGTTCGCACGTGTAACACCTTCCACCATGAAGAAATTCGAATTTCCTTGTAAAGAGTCAAGGTGTAAAAAGTCAAATTTTCATGTCTAGGTCAAAGTCAAAGTTATCAAGGTTGTCACATGTCGCATGTTGCATGTTGCATGCATGACATGCATTTCATGCATGCATGCCATGTGCATGCTGAGTAGTTTGCATGCATGTCCAGTCAAGGTCGAGTCCTAACTGAGGTGTTAAAGTTCAATTCTAAATTTGGTTGCTGAGTTAAGTTCAATTGTAAACACATGCATTGACTTAGGCTATTTCGAGCCATCTCCTCTCTACCTCTCCACTCCTATTTAAGCAAGAGGTCGACCCTATTTTCTACACAATTGTTATGCTACATATGGGTGAAGAAACATAGTGATATATCAGTCCATAACAGAGGCATATATAAATCCTTAAGAAGGCGCATAAACAAGTTGTATATCAGTCCAGAACAGAGTGGTATATCGGTCTATAACAGAGTGGTGTATCAGTCAATAAGAGGCAACAATAATAGTCAATAAGAGGCAACAATAACATACCATAAATAGGCAGCGTAATAGTCCAGAAGAGGCAATGTATATCAACAAAGATAAATCTTCAGTGTTGGTCTGTAATAGGTGAATATAAATCAACAAGGTCTCTTAGTTACATAGTTAGGTCAGAGTCAACTTGGCAAGTTCTTTAAGAGCATAATTTCATGGTGGAAAATTTGTAAGTGGTCATACATTATTAATGCAAGAAAAGGATATTTTTTTCTAGGGTTTTTCTCCCTGTATAGGTTTTCCCCAGGGTACATGAGTTGTGATCTTGTATGCTGGTAATTTCTTATGATTATTGTTGTTCAAATTTATGAATGGTGTTAAGCTAAGTTCTAAGTACAGTCTGAATTTTTAAAGTACTTATAGTATTATATCAAGCTCATAAATTTAACATTTAGGGAACCAAATGGTTGTCCCATACAGGAAATCCTCATAGTGATCCAAAAATTACCTCGGGTCTTTTCAAAATATATGAACAAGAAATTATCAAACGAAGTCTCATAGGATGAGATCAAATCATCCCCATTCTCCATGCAGAGCGACAAAAGCCCAGGATCAGATGGATTCTTGGTGGAATTATACAAAACGTTTTATGAATTCATCAAGATGGATCTGCTATTGATGGTCTATGAGTCCCAAAGAGTTGGACAAATTCAAGGAGTCCTAAACTCTAATTTCATTTGTCTTATCTCGAAAAAACAAAATGTTGAGTCATTTGAGGATTTCTGACCCATCTCTTGTGCCAATGTGGCTTATAAGTTGATCTCCAAAATCATTGTCAGACGCCTCAGACCTATGTTGAGCGGGTTCATTAGTGACTAAAAATTTGGTTTCCTACACAACCATCATATACATGATGCATTCACACTTCACAAGAAACACTACACTTAGTAAATAAAAAAAATAAAAAAATCAACAATCCTCAAACTGGTTCTGTCGAAGGCATATGATAGGGTGGATTGGACCTTCCTCCAACTCGTTCTTTTATAGATGGGGTTGGATCACAAATTGGTCAACTAGATCATGGGGTGTCTTAGCAGTGCCTGTTTGATGGTGCTGGTCAATGGATCTCCATCACGTTTCTTTAAGGTGTCCAGGGGAGTTCGTTAGGGATGCCCAATGTCCCCTTTTCTCTTCTTGATTGTGGCAGAGGCCCTTAACAATTTGATCAAGGAGGCGAAGTACAAAAATAATCTTAATGGTACAAGGGTCACCAGATCGAAGATTATTTCACACCTTTTGTTTGTCGATGATATTTTTTGAAGTATCTACGGAAAACAGGTTGAGGCACAATCCCTCAAACAAATACTTGACCTCTACTGTAGGGCGACGAGCATGTAGATAAACATGGAAAAGTCAAACATTATTATGAACAATGTTTCCGAAGCCGAACAGACCTCCATTACTAACTTGCTCCCATCCCAAAGGATTTCCATCGCTGATGACATCAAATACATGGGTTTCCATTTGAAATCAGACTATTACCGAAATTAGGATTGGACCTGTATTGTGAAGAAGACCGAAACAAGAATTATGATGCGGGTCAACTCGACACTTTCTAGAGGAGGAAGAATGGTTCTTTTGAAGGAAGTTCTAGAAAGCATCCCAGTTTACTGGAATTCTATCATGGCGATACCTAAGAGATTCCTTTAGAATATTATATGATTGTGCTTCTAATACCTTTGGGCCGAACACCATTTCCTGGTTCGCATGCCCCTCGTGCGATGGATGAATATTTCTATCCCAAAATATCTGGGATGTTGGGGCTTGAAGGACATTTGTTCCTTCACACAAGCCTTGGATGGTAGGTACCTTTGGTGAATTACCCAAGGAAATCAATTGTGGGTGCGTGTAATGAATTATAAATACTTCCCAGGAAAAATGATTGTGGAGTGGTTCAGAACGCCAAACAAAACACGTGCTGGAACACTGGTTTGGAAGGAATTTGTTGTCGCTTTCCCTTTGGTTGGGGCCTGGACAAAATGAAAAATCGGATATGGCGGAAGTGTTAGATTTGGGTAAGACCCATGGCTTGGCGCGAGCAACCTTTACAGACTGACATATCCCCTTCTACAAGACTTTAGATCTTGCAACCTTTACTTCCTTCCATATGCCTGTGTGGGATCCCCGCAACCGAGAGGATGTACTAGGTAGAGATCAATGACCAACCTTGAATTTCCCATAGATCTCACTCAGGAATGGTAATCCTACATTGGTTTAATCCGTGAAAACTGTGATACTAGATGAGGAGGTAGAGGACTGCCTCTGTTGGACTATAAACCCAAGAGACAAATACTTCACTACTAAACTAGGATATAAAGTCTGGAAAGAGTCTTAGATCTGGGAAGGGGAAAAAAAATGGTGGTGGAAGCCCTTGTGGAAATACAAATCCCATACGTGCTTTAAAGTAACCATGTGGCTCGTCCTAAACTATAAATTGCTAACTTGGGAGAACCTTTTGAATAGGGGCTAGACAAGCCTTGGGAGATGTCTGTTGTGCATAGTTTGTTCAGAATCCATATCTCACATTTTTATCACTTGTGAATATGTAGGTTAGGTGATTTCTATGATCAAGGATAATCTACAGGATAAATCAGACTGGAATGGTGCGTCTTTGGACGACTTCTTTAAGACTTGGGTATAGGACCAAGCAGTTAATATTTATGCGGGATTACAAGGTATGTTAATCACTAGCATATGGTGGGCCAGGAATCAAGCTATATTTTATAACAAGGTTGTCCCCCTAGAGGTCACGACTGCTATTACCTTATCTTAGGCTTCCAATTTCAAGGAGGACCCGCATAACAAGAACCGCAGAAATCCCATCCCCCCTCCTATCAACTATGAGATACCATGGGGTTATTTTGATGGAGAGAGCCAGGGACATCCTCCCAGGAGTGGTGTGGGGATAGTACTACATATCAACCACAGTCATTACATACACATCTGGTATGCACTTGGACCAGGAACAAATAACATGGATGAGTTCATAGGCCTATGGATAGTCATGGAAATAGCCAAAGAAAAGGACGTCCATAAAGTACAAATTTTTGGAGACTCCAAGTTGGTGATAGATTGGGCCTTGAAAAAGATCACTATTCAGAATATTAGACTCTCGAACATCATGTGAGAGATCAAGCATACTTTTCAATTCTTCCACTAGTTATATTTCCACCACATCCTTCGTGAGATGAACACTAAAGAAGATGAATTATCCAAGGAGGCATTAGAGCTACAACCCATGACTTTTGAATATTATGAGTCCCATGATGGGGTAGAAACAAAGACCATGGAGTTCCGTCTTTGAAGCTTTTTATGTACCATTTCGAACTACATCTATAAGGAGGCAAAGGAGTATGTTGGAGAGCTTCAGAGGTTGATGAGAGAGAGTAGAGCGCCAAATAGGTTCGGGTCCGACTTGGCTATAAAGACAAGTAGATCAGAGTCAGAGGCCACTTTTGATGATTAGGTTATAGCCATACTCACCGAGGCCTTTCCAAGGGGTAAGGAAGTCCACTTCATAGACAAGTTTGGAGGGGTGAGTGACACTTTCCTCGGTAAGAGGGAGTGTTCAGATTTGGGTACCTTGGAAAGTAGTCCCCTTGTGTTTGTGAGTCTCTAAACACAAAGGGGGGAAAGTATTACCCTCACACTTTAATTTATGTTCTAATTTCACAATTGACTTTATTCACTTAAGTCATAAAGTAAAATTAGTCACTTAAGTCTAAAGTGACATTTAATTCACTTGAGTAAAGTGAATTACAGAACATAAAACAAACTATGGAAACTTAAGTCAAAGTGGGTTTCCAAATGATATTTATGAGATGTGATCTCATCCATTGATTAGAATTGGGATAGATTCAATCTAGGCCCTTGATCTTCTAGGTTTTGCCTAAGAGAGGCTAAAGGAGGTAAGAGGGTAAATAAAGGCTCATTGTTCATTTGATCAGTTGAGAGAATTGGGTGAGGAGAAGAGAAGTGAGAAGAGAGGGTTTGAAGGAGAAAACTAGAATGCACTTGTTCATGGAGGGCGCAAGCTAGTTTGGAGAGGCTTTCATGGAGGCTGTGAGTGTGAGCTAGATGGGTGGTGCACCTTGAGAGTAGGGGCACAAATCTACAAGGATGCACATCTTCATGAATCTTGGGAGATCTTGTGAAGGGAGGCACAAGGCTTGATGAAAATATTGTAGAGGGTGCACCAAGGTTTTGAGAAGGCAATCTTGGTAGAAGAGGTTCTTTGTGTGTGAGGGGCACACCCAAAGAGAGGATGCATAAGTGTTGAGGTTTGAGACATATAGGGTGCACCAAAGTGAAGTGGTGCACTTTCTAAAGCACTTCATTAAAGATCACAAGGCATATTCAAAGGAGGCACATTCTACAAGTTGGAAAAGGAAAGAAGCAAAGTCAAAGTCAAGGATTAGGAAAGAGAGGAGGGCACACTAAGGCAAAGGGAGCCTTTGTTCTAAGGCTAGTAGGCACAAGTTTTGAGGAACTCCATTACAAGCTTGAGGACAAGCTTGGATTATATCAGGTTCCTTGTGTATTTACTTGTTGTAGAATTTTCTTTGATATCTCCACATCTATATCAAATATCTCTTACTAGTTTTGCCCATGGGGGTTTTTCCAAGGTCATGTTGACCAAAAACACTTGTGTACATTTGTCATGGTTTTCTTAGTACTTTCAACTGTACTTTCGGTTGTGTTAGTTGTTAAATATTCTAGAGGGTATTTGATGTTTTGAGCTATATGCATGCGATAACTTTTATGGCAGACTAAACCATATTTTAACCCATGCAAAGAGAGCTTCAAAAGGGCATCAAACCACAAGACTAAAGGAAAATTTTCAGAGCAGAATTATCAGACTTAGTGGCTGTCCCAAAACAATGAGTAAAATAGTTTGGTATACCTTGATTTTAGTTCCCAACAACAGGTCAAAGACAAACCTATGTTGGCAGCTTTTAGTACCTCATAATTTCTACATGGTATCGGATCCTAAGGGAAAGTCAGTGGGATGAATTTTGGATCAAACAACGGGTAGTTTTGTGAGGGTAAAGATCAGATCTATTGGTTGTTTTTAGACATCAAGTATACAGTCCTAAAACAATGAGAAAAATCAGATTTGAAAGTGTCCAAAACTTAGTGCCCTACCAGGTCAAATACATACATGTTGGGTAGATTGTTACACAGGCTAGGAGCTTCTTTTCACGCTTGAAATTGGTGTGTTAGAGACAGTTTTATTTTGTTCAGATCAGATCAATTTTGGTAGCAGTGGGAAGCCATGTTAGTGGCGGGATTGAGGGTGAAGGATAGGCTAGCAAGTGATGGCAACTGGTCTCCTTTGAAGGCCAAAATTGTTTTGATATTGGAGGAACTAGAGTTATGGGACATTGTATCTACCCCAATGGTTCTTCCACCTGTTATTGCTCCTTTGTTGGTGGCAGAGTTCAGGAAGAGGAATATCAAGGCAAAGAGAACTATCCTTGATGCGGTTAAAGAACATATCATACCTCATGTGTTTGGTAAGGCATTTGCCTATGATATGTGGGACTCATTATGCAAACTTTACCAAAGTTCTAACCAAAACCGATTGATGGTGCTTCATGATAAGCCGAGGAGCATCAAAATGATCAAGTATGAGTCGGTTACTTCATATCTCTCAAGATTCACTTAGAATTGCGATGAGTTGGAGGCTATTGGAGAGATAGTGGATCCCACAGTGTTGGCGAGGACAACCTTAAATGGCTTCTCAAAACCATGGGATAATTTTATCTGAGGCATTGTAGCTAGAGAGATTATGCCTAGTTGGGAGAGTCTATGGGATGAATTCATGTAGGAGGAGCTGAGGCATGGCTCCACATCTACTAGTCAGCAACATGGTGTTGGAGATGATGATGTAGGTGATCTTGCTCATTTTTCAAAGGGCAAGAAGAAGACTGGACAAGGTCCCAAAGGAGAGGCCAAGTAGTAGCAGTCGAGAGGAGGAGAGAAGAAGAAGGACATAAGAAAAGTGAAATGATTTGCTTGTGGCGAGATGGGGAACTATACTGGACAATGTCCCGCAAAGAAGAAGAAGTAGGGTGGCACTGCAACGACAACATAGGAGGAGGAGTTCACTCCTCAGTTTTAGAGGGAGTGTGCTCTCATAGGTTTTTGTTTGATAGTTGAGGTTTGATACATGTAGGGTGCACCAAAGTTAAGGGGTGCACTTGATCAAGGGCTTCATCAAAGGTAACAAGGCATCTTCAAGGGAGGCACATTTTATAAGTGGGAAAAGGAAAAGTTAAGGATAAACAAAGAGAGGAGGGCACACCAAGGCAAACAACACATTTGTTCTAAGGCTATCAAGCACAAGTTTTGAGGAACTCCATTACAAGCTTGAGGATAAGCTTGGATTATATCAGGTTCCTTGTGTATTTACTTGTTGTAGCATTGGCTTTGATATCTCCATAAATATATATATCAAATCTCTCTTACTGTTTTTTCCCATGGGGGTTTTTCCAAGGTCATGTTGACCAAAAACACTTGTGTACATTTGTCATGGTTTGCTTAGTAGTTTCGACTGTGTTAGTTGTTAAATATCCTAGAGGGTATTTGATGTTTTGAGCTATGTGCATGTGCTAAATTTTATGGCAGCCTAAACCATATTTTAACCCATTTAAAGAGGGCCTCAAAAGGGCATCAAATCACAAGACTAAAGGTAGATTTTCAAGGAAGAATTATCAGACTTAGTGGCTATCCCAAAATAGTGAGTAAAACAATTTGTAAACCTTGATTTTAGTGCTCAACATCAGGTCAAAGATAGAACTATGTTTGAACCTTTCAGGACCTCAAAATTTATACATAAATTCTAAGGAATCCCAAAGGGTTCACCTGAGATCATTAGTTCCCACCAAATGTAAAAGCTTCTAAAAAAATGTCAATTTGGCATTATTCCCCAACTCCATTCCATTCACACCATTGAGACATCCTTTATGCACCCTGCCCTCCTATACTCTCCCGACACCAAGCTATATTAACACTCCTCGTGGAATTCTCCCTTCCTGCGATGCCCATGATCATTCCATTCCTCTAGTACTTGACAATCTTTCTCCCATTGTCCGCCCTTATCGTAATCCCTTTGCCCAGAAAAATGAAATGAAGAAAATTGTTCAAGAATTGATAGAAGCATGTGTTATTAGTCCTAATACCAACCCCTATTCTTCTCATGTAGTCATGGTACTCAATAAATAAGGCACTTGGCGCATGTGTCCTGATTTTCGTGCTCTCAACAAACTCACAATCAAAGACAAATTTCCCATTCTTGTCATTGCTGATATTTTGGATGAATTGAGTGGTGCCCAATAGTTTAGAAAACTTGATCTCCGTTTTGGATACCACCAGATACACATGAAATAGGAAGACATCCCCAAGGATACCTTTAGAATTCATGAGGGTCACTATGAGTTCTTGGTCATGCCCTTTGGCCTGTGTAATGCTCCTTCCACTTTTCAAAGTCTCATGAATAATGTCTTTCATCCTTTCCTTTGTCATTTTGTCTTAGTTTTCTTTGATCATATTCTCATCTATAGTAAAACTTGGCAAGCCCATCTCTCCCATGTCGATCAAGTTCTCCATCTATTTTCTAAGCACAAACGTTTTCTCAAACAATCTAAATGTGTTTTTGGTGCCTCTGAAGTTGAGTACCTAGGTGATATTGTAGGCAAGGATGGTGTACAGGTGGATCTTAAGAAAATTTAAGCTATGAAGGATTGGCCTCACCCTAAAACTCTTAAAATCTTTCGGTTTCTTTCATTTAATGGGCGATTATCACAAGTTTGTTTGGAATTATGGAAAAATTGCAGCTCCTCTCATTGCTCCCCTTAAAAAGAATGCTTTCAATTGAACTCCCATAGCTGATCAATCCTTACAAGCCTTGAAAGATGCTATGTGCACAACCTCTGTCCTGACACTACCTGACTTCACCAAGACTTTTGTCCTGGAATGCAATGTGTCAGGGAAAAAAATTGGGGCAGTCCTCATGCAAGATGGTAGACCTTTGGATTTTTCTAACAAACAACTATTAGAGTGGCATTTGGGCCAATCAACCTATGAAAATGAAATGTTGGCTATTCTACATGCAGTGGATCTCTCAAGTCCTTATCTATTGGGTCAACGCTTCCAAATTACAATTCATCATCGTAGCCTCATGTTATTTCTTGAACTAAGAATTTCATCCCTAGAGAAACATAAATGGGTGACCAAGCTAATTGGATATGATTATGAGATCGTTTACAAGAAGGGAAAATAAAATGTGGTTGTTGATGCTCTTTCAAGGAAATATGAAGAAGGGTTCCTCTTTTCCCTCTCATTCATTTTAGTAGACTAGCTTCAAGATTTTCACCAGGAATGTTTGCAAGACCCCAAACTTTCTAGCATGATCCAAAAATTGCAACAAAATCCTCAAGCTTCTCCAGGGTACTCTTGGCACTATGAAGAGCTTCACTATAAAGGTCACATGTATTTAAACAAACAATCAAACCTTAAATCCACAGTGCTTTCTGAGTTGCATGCTTCACCCACAATTGGGCATTCAAGGTTTCTCAAAACCTATGAACGGGTCAAAAGTTCTTTTTTTTGGGACAGTATGAAACATGGCATCCACACCTTTGTGGCTAAATGTGATACTTGTCAATGCAATAAGGGAAAAAAATTCAAAGCTCTAGGCAGACTCCAATCTCTCCTGATTCCCCCTGCTATTTGGAGGGACATTTCTATGGATTTCATTGTTGACTTACCTAAATCGGGCAATAAGTTAGTCATCATGGTGGTAGTAGATCGTATTTCCAAATATGCTCATTTCTGTGCTCTTCAAAACATGTTCACCGCATCCACATTGGCTCAAAATTTTATGGATAATATGTTCAAACTCCATGGCATGCCTCATTCTATTGTCTCTGACCGAGATCCAACTTTCACCAACAATTTATGGCAAGAAATGTTTAGGCTCCAGTGAATCCAATTGCATATCAACATCACCTATCATCCCCAGAATGATGGAAAAATTGAAGCTATCAACAAGTGTTTGGAAACATAATTGCGGTGTTTTGCATATGACAAAAAAAATCAGTGGGTTTAGTGGTTACCCCTAGCTGAATGGTGGTACAACACATCTTACCATACTTCCACTCGCATGAATCCTTTTGAAGCAGTCTACGGGAAAAAGCCACCGTTGGTTATCTCATACATGCTAGGTGTCTCTAAGGTTCAGGAGGTTGAAAACAATCTTACATTTTGAGCGTCCATTCTTGGTACCCTCAATGAAAATTTGGTCATGGCTTAGAATCGAATGAAGCAAAAATCCGATCAGGGTCATTTCTAATGTCAATTCGTTGAAGGGGACTGGGTGTTTCTTTGTCTGCAACCTTATAAGCAAACTTTACTCAAAACTGAACACTTTCAGAAACTTGCCCCCAAATTTTATGGTCTTTATACAATTCTCAAGTGAGTGGGGCTCATGGCCTACTAGTTAGCTCTACCCAGTCATTCTAAGCTCCATCTTGTTTTTCATGTCTCGTGCTTAAAGAAAGTGTTTGGAACTAAGTGCCAGACTCAAACCAGGCTCCCTGAGTTGGATGAAGGAGGTTCCATTTCGTTGTAGCCACATGCAATCTTGGACCAGCGAGAATGTCGTCTTTGTTAGCACACCATCAAGGAAGTGTTAGTTCAGTGGAAATATACAACTCTAGAATATGCCACATGAGAGTCGACTACCATTCTGCAACAATTTCTTCATCTCAAGCCTAGAGTACAAGGTTGTTCTTCAAGGGGGAGGGAATGTTAAGGACCTGACCTCCCTAACCCCTCATGTAGGTAGAATAATATATTTTTTATGTAATAAAGATTGACATTAGTTAATAAGGCCTATTTAATAATGTAAACAAGTCTAATGTAAGAAGACTTAATAGAAGCTTCCGCTTCTAGAAAGATCTTCCTCGAGAATGTTTTTTAGAAGATAAAATTAATATAAATAAGAGTAGAAGGCATGAGAAAGTCTTGTTTTGAGAATTACTGTAATAAAGCTATGCTCTACTCGAGGTTGCTCCATCAAAGAGTATTTTGCTGTTCTACTAATATTTACTAATTATAATATATCTGATAAGTTACAAAAAATGAATCTACTACTTATATACGAGTTATTATAATTAGATAAATTGAATCTACTACTTATATTATAAAAATTATTATAATTAGATGAAACTATGCACATTGCATTGTTTTAGCTTATTGATATTTCTACTAAATAATACATATTTTATGGTTTTAATTCATTGATATTAAATTTATTTAAAAAAAATTATTATTTAATTTATGAAAGATGTATAAAAAATTGTAAAAAGATATGTAATCTTCCAATGTTTTATATATATATATATATATATATATATATATATATATATATATATATAAAATGAAAACTAATGTTATTATTTCCTTTCTATCAAGCATGTTTTTGTCTTTAATATATGATATTTAAATTATAAGTTTGTTGAGTGGTTTAAGTTTTATATAAGAGGTTTTGAGATTGATTTCCTAAACTATCTGCCATATGTTTTATTTGATTTCTTTATTAGATTAAATATAGTAAATAATGATGAAAAGTTTACATTGGGTTACAGGTACTTTTGCAAATGTGAAGAAATTTCTAAAAGTTTTTTTCACAAATTTTTTATTTTTTATTTTAAATTTGAATACTGATAATATCAATAATTATTGTAATAAGAAAAATAAGGTTTTCTACAATATGTTTATATCTATTTTTATGTATAATTTTTATGTAATATAAACATTTTTATGTAATATCTGACATTGTTAACCAGTAGAAAACATTGTAATATCTGACATTTTTATGTAATAGCGAGAGTGACTGAAGTTGTTCACTGTGATCTCCGTAATGGAATGGGAATTGGGTTTAGGCTGATTAATGCAACATAGCTCATGGTTAGATTAATGCAATAGTTCATGGTCACTGGCTGAACTGTGGATTCTGCCATGATCTTCTATGGCTTGTAAAAGGTAATGAAAATTTTAGTTGGCGCCGCCCAGACTTGAACTGGAGAACTTCAGTGTGTTAGACTGATGTGATAACCAACTACACCACGACACCAACTGCTTCTGGATTGATGTCTCATATATCTGAAAGTTTTAGGCTACATACTCTGAAATTATTATTTGAAACTTGTAGTTTCAGAATTTGTGACATTGAGTTCTCAAAGATACAGGTCAGGATTTCTCAGAGCGTTGGGTGGTTATCACGTCAGTCTAACACACTGAAGTTTTCAAATTCAAGTCTGTCCAGCCCATATCTATTCGCCCTCCGATTCTATTCAGTGTTTTAAATCGAAAGTTTGTTGGTTTCATACAAATTGAAGGAATACAATGAAGATGGGGTGAATATAGTAAATGTAGGAATGCAATAAAGATGGGGTGAATACAGTAATGAAATGCAATATGATAAATTAATCTAACTAAATCGTGAATAAAGGAGTAAAAGAACAAGATCTAGAAATATAATGAAATATAATGAGTAACATGAAGAATAGTCTCACTGTCAGCAGAAATGAACCTAAGTAGAACCCTCCCAACTCTCAGTGTTATCAGAAATGAACCCAGATTGAACCCTTCCAACTCCCCATAAAGTGAAATGATCCAATTGCTAAGAACGCTTCCCTGTTACAAAACTAGTTAGTAATTAAGATGAAATGAAACATGATTAGACATATAACAACCCTTCCAACTCCCCATAAAGTGAAATGATCCAATTGCTAAGAACGCTTCCCTGTTACAAAACTAGTTAGTAATTAAGATGAAATGAAACATGATTAGACATGTAACAAGAAGGACAATAATCCACCAACTTAAGTGCATGCATAATCAAATTTACTAAACAATTGAAAATAGTCCCAAGTCAAAGTCAAAGGAAATATCCCTATTTCCACATTAGGAATTAGAAAGCATAAGATAAATGAGAACAAACATGATAATACTTGAAAATAGTCCATGAGTTAGAATGCTTACATATACAAGCACCAAGAGAACAAGGAAAGGAGAGAATAGTCCCAAGACCAAACACAGTTTTTCAAAAGTATAAACACACTCACTAACAACAATCTCTTTATTAGCATAGGACGATAGCTTACAATGCCAAAAATAAAATCCCTTGCTTGAACATAATGGTTTTATTTATAAGTTTAGTTGGTAGCTCTTGTTTTTTGAAACCCTTGCTTCTTCAACTACCCTAGATGTATCTTAAGTTATTCTCAATCTCCCAATTCACCACAAGTTTCATCTTATTCTCATTGAAACTATTCAACTAATTTGCAAGAATAAACCTCAATAGAATTTAAGAAATTACAATATTATGCTCATTCATTCATATGATACTTTCAAAATAACATTGGTTAAAGACAATCACTCCCATCACTTAAATGCCCAATTTTTATCTCTTAACTCCATACTTCTAGAACTTTGATTCTTGAGTTTTCCTTGGTTTGCATTTTATTAGAAATTGTGTTGTCTTCACAATCATTACTTGGTTGGGAATATTGTTTATCCTCCTTCATGTATTCTCTTTAGACATGGATCTTGCTCGAAAAATGAAACTTGTTTTGAGTTAATGCACTTTGCATTCCTCCATGTTTAATTTTGGTCTAGATATCTTCCTTCTTGCACTTGAGTGAAATTACCTTGCACTTTGATCTTGCATCCTTTCTCCTTCATCCTTACACTCATGAATTCTCTTTTTCATTCAATTTTCTATGCATGAAATCTTTATAAATAATTGACATAAGATCATGCTTAATTAAAAATCTACTAATGAAAAAGATGATAACATACTACCTCGACAACTCAATTCGCTTAACAAACAAGGAAAATAGCTCTGCCTCGTTGAAAAATTGGAATAACTTTTTTTTTAATACCTTGCACTTTGATCTTGCATCCTTTCTCCTTCATCCTTACACTCATGAATTCTCTTCTTCATTCAATTTTCTATGCATGGAATCTTTATAAATAATTGACATAAGATCATGCTTGAATTAAAAATCTACTAAATCTACTAATGAGAAAGATGATAACATACTAACTCGACAACTCAATTCGTTTAACAAACAAGGGAAATAGCTCTGCCTCGTTGAAAAATTGGAATAACTTTTTTTTAATATTGTTCTTGTGTTTTTAATATTATATTGTATTTTTAATATTATACTTGTTCCACATATTATCAATTAATTGGATATTGGTTGCATCAACATTAAGTATTAACTCTTTAGATCTTCTAGGGGCAAAACTGGTAGGTCGAAACATAATATTGCAAGTCCAGATAATGTCCTTTACTTAGACATGGATATTGGATTCCCTGAAGAGTTCGAGTTCAAGATCTTCGTTTCCAGGGCTCCCAGCTTTTCAAACACGATTGATCTAATTAGTTATGTAGATAAATTGTTCTACAAGGGACAACTGCTTCCCTTGCATCTTCCTTATTCTGATGATGCAAAATCTAGTATTCTTCACAGAATCTGAGTCCAGGCCACTTCGGATTCTGTGAATTCAGAATCTTAGTTATAAAATTTGAAGCATGTAATAACTGATGATTTATATTTTTAATTAATAAATTGCTATCCAAGTTATCGATTAATTATTAATTGTATTATTTTCGTTGGAATCTGTATTATTTAAAACATGGTAATAAAGATATTGTAGCAAATATCAACCAAGAACTCGATTGGGATCTTCAACAATCTTTTCTTGTTCAACTTCAAGAAAACATCCATTGTAAAGTTAGAAGATTGACTATCAGCAGAAAACAAATTTTACACATTAGCTAAGCTAACAATTTACCTGGATATTTTAAGAATCCTCATTTTATATAATGACTTAGTTACTTATGAAACTGTATAATAATTATTCCATCATTTATTCAACATAAAATTTCATGTGAATAACCAATCAAAATCATGGAAGTTTCAAATTTCATAATTGTTTGTGGGAAAAGATATCTAGTGAGAGTTCTAAATTAGATAATTTAATTATAATATTGATAAAATATTTATAACCATTAATCTATTAACTTAACCAAACTATGCAAAACTATAGCTGAAATCATAATTCTAACCAGTTCCTTAATTTCTATTGTAGTATTCCAATTTCTATTTTATAATTTGCACATAGTAAACATTTATTAAATAAAACTTATTCAATCTTATATTGTAAATTCTTGTGTAATAAATATAAAAATAAAATACAGAATTTTTACTTACTAATTTATATATGGTATAAAATATATTTATTACTTGTCTACTTAAAAGTATACATAATGTGAATCAAGATATTGATATGGCAAGATATATTAAATATATTTCATGTAATATTAATCAAGACTGAACCTTAATAGATTTTAACTAAATTTTCATACCAAGATTCATATATTATAATTAAGTCTTTTTATTTTATTAAATACAACTTATTCAATCTTATTTATTAAATAAAACTGATTCAATTTTATATTGCAAAATTTTCTGAAATAAATATTAATTTAAAATTTTAAATTATTCTAAAGTATTATTGTATAAACTATATCGATTGTTTTTACAATATAAATTGATTTAAATTGCAAGGACTCCCATAAAAGAAAACATTATAAATAGATAAGTACTCTAGAAATAATTTGCACATTTACACCACTCATGACAATCACATCACCCATATTTACACTACTCATCATTTAGATATGTGAAGGGTGGCATGCATTTCATGGATGGCGTTCTGGTGTTCTACCAAATGTTCGTTTCTTCCAAATGGATTTTAGATTTTAGATCAAAACCACAACTTGCAACGGAGTGCACTATCTGTTTGGCGAAATTCGCAGAAGGTGAAGGTGTGAGAGTGTTACCAAGGTGCAACCATGGCTTCCACATGGAATGTGTATATATATGGCTTCAATCTCACTCTTCATGCCCTACTTGTAGGAATTATCTTCTTGATCCTGGCTGTACAAAAGTGGGAAACCACATTCTGCCCAACAAATTGGACGCCCCAGAAATTCAGATTCATCGACCGAGAGATTTTCAGGAATCTGGAAAAATCATCGATTTAGAGTGTGGGGTTATGCGATAGGAATGTCCTTCACCAGATAAGTATATGGAGGGAAAGGCGCCATTAATGAAATTCTTTGAAGATGACATTGTATCGCCATAAAAGTTGTGATCGTGAATTCTTACTATGAGCTGAAAATTGGGAAAGTAAGATAGAAACATCTGGAAGGTTAAATTCACATCACACAAATGTTCTGCCATTTTTCTAGGTCATGGGGTGGTTTATCTCGAGATTGAGTTTCATCCCTCGGTTAATTTACAACGTAGAGGTACCCTACACCGATTTCCTGAACCGAGCACAAGTGGAGGATTCAAACTTGTTTTCTTGCGGCCTCTGGGCCGTTCTGCATCCATGGCTAAACATGTTTGTCCCATGACACCAGATTCAACATTTCACCACTTCTCTGCTCAAAATCATGTCTCCGGACACTGTGAAGAGCCCGATACTCATCTACCCTGTGAATAGAAGCAAGTATGGACTGCTAGACCTCTACCTCTATGCGTATACATCTAACAATTTATAGAGGGTTACAACGAACGCCGACTAATTGATATCCGTAAACTACCCAACATGAACATACAAATTTCTAAGCTTGAACGTTACAATGAATTTATAGAGGACATGTCACACTTCCTACTCTTCATTGTAGTAATTGTATACCATGCTTAATTTCATACCAAAGAAACACAGTCTGTATTGTTATCTGATGGAAATCAGAATCCAATCATTCTATGCAGCGAATAGTGGCATAAGGGATTGCATATCATGTACAATGTTTGAGTATGGAGTTAAATCTTTCACTTCCACACTTTTATTCCTCTATTACAACTTTGTAAATCTTTCACTTCCTCACTCTTTTGTTCCTCTAGTTACAACGTTGAAGTTCTTTTCAAAAGAAGCAATTCTTCAATGGAAAAAATGTCTTATTGTATTAGAATGCAAACAATTCTATGGTTTGAAGCCCAACCGAAATGATTTGTGTATAGGCGGGTGAAATCATGAAGGTGGGTTACACTTTTGCTTGTTTTATGACAAAAAAAACTGTATTTTCACAAGTTATTCAACTTCCGACATATAAAAGTATTTTTTTTATTTAGAATTTCACTTTACAGTAAAAACAAAACTTGTG
>ML809880.1:72222-83990 GCA_009831015.1 Picea engelmannii
TTGAAAGTGTTGTGTTATCCGGCTGTCATTATGGGCTTGTCTTCAGTGGCATGCCTGGCCTGTTGCATTGTGAGAGTGTACTTGTTTCGAGCTTTACTTTTTCCACGGGAAGGATTGCACGGTTATGTTCAAAAGGGCATAATTGCTTTACCTAAAACAACAACAATAGGCTGCTACAGGAGTACTGTGTGCCGATTGCTGCTCGCTGGTCTTCAGATAACCCGATGAAAGGACAGTGTAGAATATTCCACCGTGCCTAAAGTCAAATAGATCAATAATCAATAGATATATAATAGATTTGTAAGGTATTGTATCGTATTCAGAAAATACAGTGAAAAAAAAAAAACAATGAAAGGTATTCCCTCAAGCATTTAGTCAAATAGATATAACCATAGATATTTAAGGTAGTGTATCGAGTTTAATGAAGACCAGCCTATACCAGCCTAGAATGCCTAGGAATAGAGGAGGCCTATCGCGGTCCCAAAAATTAAAAGGGGAACGTAACAGTCGCCAATGGTAACAGGAAAAATGAATCATGCCGCAACCAGCTTTGACAATAAGCATAGTATGGGAGAGAAAGGACTGGAAAATAACAAGAGTTCCTATCTTATCGATTTATAATAGATACAGGCTTGTATTTATTCTTGCAAATCTGGTGCTGAGTCGACATCACACTCACATCCACCGAAAGGCAATACGACAGTGATACGTTATTTCCTTCCTATTACCCCTTCATTGATACTCCTGAGTTATATTTACGGTGATTATGTAAATAAGTTAAGTAATAATTGCCATTCTCTTAAGCTAAATAATATTGTATCCCCATTTTGAATACGACGAGAACCAGAATAAATATTAACCTGAGGGGATAATTAGTTCGTGTTAAGCTGTTGAATGACACGTACAATTGAGCACAGGGCTATGGATATCCGGGGCCTGCTGTTTGCCTGGGACGCGTGGGTATTAATGGCCGACCTCTACCTTTTGCAAGTGGCGTGAGTAACCTTCTGTAGGTGGGCAGGTTGAGATCTTACCTCCAGTACCCCGGGATGACTGCATGGAGGACCCACGACCTTTACGCAGTAATGGCTAAATCTGGAGCTACCGATTTGCCCATCCTTCAAAAAAATATTTCTGCGATTGATGGTTGGGTGACCTTGGTTTTAGCAGAATTGATTTATTTGATAATGAACAATGGTTAGATTGTCAGTAACAGCAGAAGGTTGATCCCACCGGTGCGTCCAGCTGTTGGGACCGAATTTCCATCACGCCGGCGTGCCTAAATCCTGGAGTCCTTCTTGTTTTTAAATAAAAAGAAAAGGAAATTTGGGCATAGATCCCTTTCTTACACGTGGCTAGGTTTCACCCTGCAATTTCAGATTATGTTCCTCACCTACTGTCTTAAGTCGGAATAATTTGGGTCGAACAGACGTCGTCAGCTAGAGCACGACCACCTTTAACCTGACGAACAGAATTAACCATCCGGTGTAGGTAAACGTTGATTTCCGGGTGGAATTAAGGGACCTGACTGCCATAAAAGAATTCGGCGTCCGCCAGTTAGGGCTTCCTATCCTATCAAATCGATTAGGAAAAACACTATTAATTTAGTTCTGTAGGGAAACCGGAATTTTACAGGGGCAGCTTTATTTGGTTTATTGAAATATACAGTTCACTATTAGTCAATTTGGTGGCCGGTAATAGCTTATTTATATCAAATTGAGTTATGAAGTTTAATAGGCTGAAACAATCAGTTGCGAATGCGTGACACAGACTCATCAGGGTAAGCCTGAATTGAATAAGGTACTTGCCTATTAAATTCTTTGAATTAAATGGTATTGATATTCGGCCAAAACCTTAATTTCGGTGATATCTAGGGTTGGAGATTATGGTGGGTTAAGCGTTCTACCTTGTGTTATCGGGCATTGATTATTGTGAATATCTTCTATTGTCATTTTAATTAAGAAATGTATTAAGGGACGGCGCGCAAAAGATATTCGCCAGGGTTGCAGGCGGGCTCAGTGGAAAAGGTTGACAGGCAGGGCAGGTCGCTTGTGTCAGTGTCTGACAGCCTTATGCTTGGATTGCAACGAAGCGATATAACCGCCTCCCCTTCCATCCCTGTTATTTCAACAAATCTCTCTCGCAACAATTTTTATGAAAACACCCCTTTCAACCTCTTTTAAATTCTGGGCACGATTTCGCCGAGCTAAAATGGAAATAAATTCTGGAAAATGTAAGTTTGAGCATTTCAGATTGAATAAGACGTGCGCACTTCAGATTGAATAAGATTTAAAAACAAATACCTTGTTTTAAAAAAAAAAAACATTTAAAATAAAATATTAAATAATAATCTATGGGATACAGATCTTGTCTTCCAGAAGGATAGCATATGCCATACGATTTTTTATAGGATTATTATGCCAGTTTTTATTTCATAGGGCACATCTTCATTATTGTTATCCTCGTCGAATAATGTTATCATTTAATCTCATGGTAAGCTTGGGTAAAGTAGGGTAACATTGTTAATTGAACGTTAATTCCTGTTTACATTGCAACGTTAATAATTTCTTAAGAGGCAACGTTAATGAGGAAGCGGTAACTGCAAGTTAATAATTGCGTAAATTGCCATGTTAGTATTTGATTAATTTGAAATATTAATGACGATGTTTAATTGTCAATGTTAATAGTTGTTTAATTTAAAAGTCAATGTTGAGGTTAAAGTGCTATGTTTTTATTCGTAAGACTATTGTAAAAGTATGGTAATGAATTAGAAGGTAGAGAGGGATTACCCCCCCCTCGGGAAGAGGAACCGTTCGTTTAGCCAACCTTACTTCATTATAGAGCTTATGTAGTTTAGCGTGAATTTAATGCTATTTATTTGCCTAGTCATGGCCATTTAATGTGAAGGTATTGTTGTTCTATTTTTCTGCTATTGAAACCTATTGTAAATGTTCCCTTAATGTTAAGTGGGGTATAACTGCATTGCTACTGTAAATTCCTTGGGGGTGAAAAGTGAAGGTAGAAAGTTATGGATTTATAATTCTTTTTCTTGTATAGTATTAGTATGGTGACATGATATTATGCTACAAATTGCAAAGCATGGGGTTTTAAGGATAAGGGGCTTGGGTCATCATGTTAAAGTAATGATATTGAATTTATATGGTTTAGGAATTATGTATCTAGGATGTAATATTATTTAATGGCCAGGACCTTGTGATGCAAATGTGAGGTGGTTACTGTGTTAGGATAATGCTAATGTAGTATTATTGTATTGGAAATACCAATGTAGTACTATTGTTTTGGAAATATTAATGTAGGCTTATTGCGTTGAAAGGTTAATGTAGTTTATTACATTGGTAATATACAAGATGTAAGGAGACATTATGTAATTGCAATGTCACTAAGGTAAGGTCGACGTAAATGTGACAACGTTGTGGTAGTGTTAGGTAACGGTAAAGTTAAATCATTGCAAGGACTATTATTTCTCTTATATGGTCAAACGCAAGGGTATGACCATTAAATTATGGGCGATAACTTAATTAGATTTACCTTATGCTAGGCACTCGTGGTTTAGTAGGTTAAATAGAGAAGGTGGTGAGTAATCAATCGTTGTGGGGTCATATACCTCTCCTTGTCTTAATACTAGTAGTCGTCGCCTGAGTCCTTTATCTTGCGCCTTACATAGAAGTCGTGGTTGCTACTTGTCTATTGTCGTGCGGGGTTGTAGTACTTTCGTGTGCTTGGTCTGCTTGTGTCGGATGGCGACGCAAAGTCGACTGCGTTGTTTGTTTCCTTGTACACGCGCGCACACACCTTTTTAAAACTCTCAAAAAAAATAAAAATTTTGCGCTAGTTCTAGAGTTGGATCGTCGTAACGAGGAGGCCGTTACAATAAAAGCCAACGTTTTGGCTGTTTCGAAGGTTATTTTTAATGATGCAAATTTCATTTTTCAATCACTAGAATGGTGAAGTAGAAATGTTCAAATTGCGTGTTGTCTATGTGTTGGGGTTTTTTGAATCCATGTATGGCATCAACATAATCGATTTACAATTATTTCATTATTAACCATATAACCATATTTTGTTAGCTAGTTATCCATCTACATTACATTACATCATCATGGATGTTTTTGATGGTTGATAGAGTGGATCAACTGATTTTTCTAAAGATCTAATTTTAAGAATAATGATCTGTTTATTGTGGCGTGGCTTGTAGATTCGTGTACAACGTTGAGTTGTGACTCCCACAACATTCAATTGATCCATTCAGGCTTCCATGCGCTAGTTTCTTGTGCCGATGCTTGACTAGAAGACATTGAGGTTGTTGAATTTATTGTTTGGGTGTTTCATCGCCTAGATGAGCACAATGAGAATGAAACTCAATGCTGGAGTGTAACAGATAAGCGCAGAGAGCAGAGGAAGCCTTAACATTTACATATTCTACAAGCACCTAAAGCATGTACTTATTTTTAAGAAACTATTGTATTCTTAAATTCTGAAAATTTAGAGTCTTTTTAGCAGTAGAAGTAATAGAAGTAGAAGTAAAATCACCGAGTATTGAGTATTATTAGTAGGAGGGGAAAAATAATCCTTTTAAATAAAATCAGGAGCAGGAGCACATGGAAGAAATACCTGAAAATTTTACTTTTGAACAATTATTTTTCATTGTAAAAGGCCAAATCATTGATGCATAACTCTGGTATCTGGTATGAACACATAGTGCTTGAATTTCTCCCATCGAGCTACAAATTCAATACTCCAAGGGACCAGCTAGCAACCGCAAATGAATCGGGTAGGAAGATTCAATCACAATCAAGTGAAATATTCAAGAAATATCTCATCGCCTTGCCCTCATAGCTTGCATCACCTTTCCCTCACAACTTGCATGTTGCATGCATGTGTGCGCCCATTGGTATGATGTTTGGCTTGACACACAAAAGCAGAAAGCCCGTATTGGTAGAGACAAGTTTTTATTTTTAAATTAATTTAAAATCTTGACAATTACAAAAAATAAATTGGCACATACTTGGGATAATTATGTCAAATCATGGCTTATGAACCAATAAAAAAATCCATAATTTCAATTGGAAAAATAAAATAAATAATTTCATTCTTAAAAAAATTGAAATAATAAAGGGTTTTAAAAAAATACGTTGGTCAAGTGAATTAATATGAAGTAAGAGCTCCAAACCGCACCTATTAATGCAACAAAAGGGACCAAGTAATACCAGGTCAAGTGAATTAATATGAAGTTAGAGCTCCAAACCGCACCTATTAATGCAACAAAATGGACCAAGTAATACCATGTCAACGATAGTTGTCCGCGAGACTGTTGCTATAGTCCCTCAGGCAGGGACTAATAATAAAAACAAAACCATCATAACTAGTTTAATGAGAACAATACATGCTTTATTAACATAAAAAAATTAAAATGACAATGATATACTTGATGAATAAGATAAATTTGATATTTATTTCCTTCCTATGAAAGCACATGTAGTCTTTGAATCTTTCATTAGCTCGCATTAATAGAAAGCATAATTAACTCATCACTTAAAAAATTCCCTTCAATCAACATAGTTTTTAGTAAATATCGTCAACAAGATAATAACCAAGGCCACCATGGAATACGAGGCATGTAACTAGTATATTTGGAGTTAAAAAATACGGGGAATTGGATTTGGAACTCAGACTTGGTTTTTGGGCATTGCACAATGGTTTTAATTTGTCTATTCAAAAACCTATATATAATTAAAAATGTCATCATCTTAAATAAAATGTAGCAACTATGAATTGATAGTCAACTATGCCTTACAATCATTGGAGTTATATGCAAATAAGCACGAGGAACATGATTCCAGAATCAGATCATCCAATGTCGCATGTCGACTCTAGAATACTCTCTTTCTTACATCACTATTAAAACACAATTGACAAATAAAATTGAACTTGTAAATTATCATGAACATCAACGATAATATATAAGGGTAAGATCTTGGCTCCAATTCTCATCTAGGAAATAAAATGCTACACTATCCATCCCGAAGATTAAAACACATATTGTTCTCATTTGATGTGCTATTGCAACCCTACCACTGATGCATTTTGCTTATTGGTGCCTATTTTGGCTTGTCATGGGGTCCAATAGAGTTTCTAAAACTAAAACACATCATTTTCCTCTCCAACCTACTACTACAACCTCTAAATGGATGTGTTTTACCTCTTTGTGCACTTTTTCATTTGTTGTTGGGTCTAGCAAAGAATCTAAGAGTATGTTACCGTGACAATTCATTTTACATTCATGTATGTTTTTTAACACTTGGTAGAGTCTCGCAAAGCCTCTAAGGATAAAAGGCAATTCTTTCTACACTAGACAACTGCTACACCCTTAATGGTGTTGTGTCTTACCCTTCTTATGTTTTTTTTTGACTTGTGCCAGGATTTGGCAAAGCCCCAAAGGGAAAAAAAATCTCTCATTTGTTCAGTTATTGTAGCCTCCTAGGTAGTGCATTTTTCTTCCCTATGTGTTTTTCAACCCTCATTGGAGACTAGCAAATCCCCAAAGGAAAAAACACACCAATTTCTTATTTGATTCACTTCCTTGGCAACCGAATTAATGTGTTTTTGTCGCATGCATTTTTTGGTTCATGGCCAGGTCTGACAATGCCCCAAAGTGAAAACACATCACTTTGTCCATTGTTCCAATGTCCTCTATTGTTTCATTTTTGTCTTGCATGGTTTTTTCCACTCACTTTGGGTCTGAAAAAGACAAAATACACCAATGCCTACCTTGCTTCACCATCACATCCATTTACTAGGTTTGTTTTATCCTTGGGAGGAAAATGCATCACCGATTGCCTCACTTTGCTACTGTAGTTTCTCATTGAGAGCGCTTTTGTTCTTGTGAGGAAAAAAAACATTGTTGTTTACCTTTGATTATTTTTGTAGCTATTGATTAAATTCATTTTGTCCTTGTGGATCTCATTTGTTCTTCATGCAATGATAAACATTCATTTGAACGATGCACCAACATCGAGGAAGCTTCAAATTACTACAATGCTTACTTGATTGTTCATCATCAAGACATGCTACTCAGAAGCCTCTTTGGTTAAAACAAAACTGTCTAGGTTTTGTTGGATCTATTGTATTGACATATGAGCTCTTTGGATATTGAAGAATTATTTATAATTCAAAGATTGATTTTTGAGTTGATTCATCTTTAAAAATTCTCACCTGTAATCATAATGAATCACTATGAGTGAACGGTTAATTAGTTGCTCCATAGTATCCTTCCATGAGATTAGAAGAATGTTGGTGTTCGTGACTACATCCCCAATCATATTTGAGAGTTTATGACTCATAATTTGGTGTTGTGTCACTGCAATGGCAATACAACACTATGTCTTGCTTTAATTTGCATCACAATCTTGACATAAGGAGCCCATTTTTTCTCCCATTAGTTTTTTCAAGATGAATGCTTTGTTTTTCCAACCAGTATCACATGTAACAAGGTAGACCCTTAATCATCAAAATAAACCTATAGCCTCATCCTTCTCACGTGAATCTCCTTATTTCCAACTTTCCCATGCTGGTCAACATCCTTTATCAACTATTACAGCTAAACATGTTCATAATAATAAGCATGTCCATGCATTGATTAGGCTTAATAATTGACTCATAACATCTTATAAGCATTAACTGATGAAATATGATGATATGTGCATTTAAATAATGTTAATTAATGTCTTTAATGTAACAAGGTCAATGAGTGTTCATGTAATAAGACTTGATTATGCAATGCAATGATTTTCATATATCGTATCGCTATCCATCTATGCATCAAAAGCTTAAGCATATATAATTGTAATGTTTCATGCACATAATTCACTTGAAATTATATGCAATTATTCACCAATCATCCTCAAACAAGCAGAGGAAAACACTAAATCCAAGTTATCACAACATAACAAAGGCACTTCAATAAGGCCTTGTGAGTCATATGATATTGAAAGTATTATATATGTCAATGCATAATACATAAAAAGGATTCATATATCATAAAACCCATGATATTCATCTAACTGAACTCAAAGTAGATATTAAATATCCATTCAATCACAAGCATTTAGGCACAATTAAGGTAATATAGTTAATCAAGAAAACCAATCAAAGAACTTAAAATTCACCATGGTCATTGATTGCATCAAAATCTTGAGTAACAAAGAAAAGTAAGATATAGTTAGTGAAATTTAAAAATATTTTGGACTGTCCCCATTACCTAGGTTTGGGGTTTGTTGAGGGAATCACCATATGGGAACTAAGCATAAGCTTCCTTTGCCCCTAGAAGAGCTATAAATATTGTAGATGTATCACAATGTGTTGAAGAAGAATGAAAATATATATAAATAGAAAACCATATGTGAATATTGTAAAATAAATCAATAATATGTTAGGTGCACATAGTCAATACCAATAGGTTCATCCAAAATTATATTTGTTAAAAAAGAGAAGGGTTCAAAAGATGCAATCCAATAGTTAGCTTAAAAGAAACAACACTAGTAAAAATACCATTAATTCTTGAAGTATCTTAACTAACCCATATGATAAACAAGAGCTGCATGACAGTGTAGTCCCTGCTAGGTTGGAATGGGAATAAATGCCACCGAGTACATACACGTGGGAAGCAAATTGAAGTACATGTGGTATCCATGCATAATTTAGCATTCCCGAATTAGTTTTCTTTGAAATTTATCAAAAAAAAATTAGAATACAATAGGACACAAAAAATTTAGCATTCTTGAATTAGTTTTCTTTGAAACAAAGGTTTCTGGATACAAAAACATTGAAATTTATCAAAAAATAATAATGTCTGTTAAATCAAAAAAAATTCCGTACTTCTGTTTCTATTCAAAACATTCAAACATAATAGAATACTGATAATGTCTTGCAACAAAGGTTCCTGGACACAAAAAATTTAGCATGCAATATAATAGTAATAAGGTTTGTTACATCAACAAAGGTTCATGGACAATAACAAATTTAGCATACAATAGGACACAAAAAATTTAGCATTCCCGAATTAGTTTTCTTTGAAACAATGGTTCCTGGACACAAAAAAATTGAAATTTATCAAAAATTAATATGCTAGCATATCCAAAGTTTACAATTTTTTTTTTTTTAGCATTCAATAGAATAGTAGGTTCCTCGACACAAAAACCATAATTAGTTTTCTTTGAAACAAAGGTTCTTGGATACAAAAAATTTAGCATTTCCGAATTAGTTTTCTTTGAAATTTATCAAAAAAGGTTTCTAGTATCTAAATTTGATAGTACAGGAAAGATTTAACATTTAAAAAATTCCATACTTCTGTTTCTGTTCGAAACATTCAAACACAATATAATACTAATAATGTCTTGCAACAAAGGTTCCTGGACACAAAAAATTTAGCATACAATAGAATAGTAATAACGTTTGTTACATCAACAAAGGTTCCTGGACAAAAACGATTTAGCATACAATAGGACACAAAAAATTTAGCATTCCCGAATTATTTTTCTTTGAAACAAAGGTTCCTGGACACCAAAAATTTAGCATACAATTGAATAGTAATAACGTCTTGCAACAAAGGCATTCCTGAATTATTTTTCTTTGAAAGATGTTACATCAACAAAGGTTCCTGGACAAAATTTTTTTAGCATACAATAGGACACAAAAAATTTAACATTCCCGAATTAGTTTTCTTTGAAACAAAGGTTCATGGACACAAAAAAATTGAAATTTATCAAAAATTAATAATGTTTGTTACATCAAAAAAGGTTCTTGGACACCAAACATTTAGCATACAATAGAATAATAATAACGTCTTGCAACAAAGGGATTCCCGAATCAATTTTCTTTGAAATTTATCAAAAATTAATAATGTTTGTTACATATTTTTGGAAATTTAAATGTGTTTGTCATATAGACTGAGATTGGGGTTCCCATGGACCATAAAAAGAAATAAGTACAAGAATTAGAAATTTCGAAAGAAGTGCGTGACGGTAGAGAGGAAGACTTGAAAAAAAGAAATTGGAAGTTATGAGTGTTTGGTTATAGTTTTATATTTAAAGAGGTATAATAACTAGATTGATAAATAAAACAAGATGACAGTATAGACTTACTATGAAGCCGATGTGTTTTTGTTGCTGTCGTCGATGGTCAGTGTAATCGTGTCAACTAGTTGTTGCCCTTCTTGGATGAGGTTGTCCATTCTCCATTGGAACCATTCTTCAATGTAGCTTCTCATGGGGGCCATGTTGATTTCATCCTGGATTTCTATGTCATAAAGGTCGTTTTCTAATTTTCTTAGATCCATTGAAATACTATGCAGACTCTATTCAATTTCTTCATTGTGTGCCGAATAGTCCAATACCCAACGCTCGAGCTCATCTACACGATGTTCAAGTATGGAGTAAAACTTTTCGAAAGACAACCCCTTTAAAATATCAAGTTGTTCATCGAAGGATTCTTTGGTCATTGACAAGGATTTGAGAATTAAGTTTGGGTTTTGAACCTCATTGGTACTTCCGACTAATTCTATTTGGACTAGGTTTGTGAATAATTCTTCCTTTTCTAATATGGCTTGTTTACATGATTCGACAATGAGCTCTAGGTTCTTAACTTTCTTTTGCCAGCATGCTTTTACTTTTTTGGTTCACTTTGGGGAGGGGAGATTCTCTTGTCTTCTTTTCAGTTCCGAGGTGTTGATGACATGGTTGGAAAAGGGGGTCAACACCTGTTCACAAAAATATTGATCATTTTTTAAATTTGCCTGCAAAAGTTCAAGAAAATCATTTTCCCTCTTTCAGAAGGAAACTATATTTTGTGATGTTTCCCAGGCTTTAGTAACTAGCTGCATTGTTTTCTTAATGTTATTTTCTACAAGGGCTCTAGACGATGCAAGGAGGGTAGAGGATAATTTCATCTTGGCTGTAGTGGTAGCAGGCACGTTTTTTGCTAAAGGACTGGTAAATTCTGGGGTAGCAACGAAAGCCTCCTCAAATTCCTTGAGGCAGTCTTTCAGTTTGGCATTTTCCGCTTCAATTCCTCCAATGGAATCATCAAGAGCATCACCGGTTACGCGGTGAAATAGGGAGATTTGGGATGACCACATTTTTCTAAAGTTAATCTCTATGCGAGATTTGCCTTTCATATTTGTTACATCTCTCTTTTCAATGACCATATTTTTAGATTGGCTGTCAAAAACATTACTCTGGAATATGAAGTATTCATCTTTGTCAAAAATTTTGGTCTCAGCTATTTCCATTGCGGATGGGCCAACTTTGTGCATGTGCTCAGTTTCAATTTCAAGTTGCAACTGTTCACTTTCAATTTTGGGTTCGTCTGCCTGCCCTGCATTGTTTTTTCTCTTCTTCGTTAGTGGAATTTTGTGAGAACTATCAATTTTTATGTGAGGAGGGTTCTTATCTCCTCCTCCGTTTGAATATTTCTGGATTTCTTTCTTACTAGGGTGGGCCATTGAAGCGATGCTCCATGATGTCGTGCTCTTGGGAATGCTGGCGGGGGACTGCCTACTCTTCTCACCGAATAATTTTCCCTATTGTCTGTACAATTCAGTCGCGCTTTGTGTAACATCCCGCTCTGGCGCACTGAGAACACTTATTATTTGAGGACACTTGCTCGCAAGTGATCTGGACCCTTTTTGATGTTAGACCTATGATATTTGATTATGATGTGATTGACAGATGACTTGATGTGTCACTATTTGA
>ML809880.1:97910-109592 GCA_009831015.1 Picea engelmannii
CAATTGCACGGTTGGTAATTTGCAACGCATTTAAATTCTAGGAATGTATGTTCCATTGTTTGAATTCTTACTTGAATAGGTCGTATTAAATATTAGGGCTCAATATCGCTGGGATTGTATGTTCTATTGCGTTTAAATCCTTAGTTTTAATATGCGATTGATATTTTTGGGGGTTTTAATAGGGTGGTGGAATATTATGGGTATATGATAGGTTCATAGTATGTGGTTATTATTTGGTTAAGTATGGTAGTTAAATATTAGGGTTCATATGATGAGTTAATAATAGGTGGATGATATTTGGTTAAATGTGGTGGTTAATTTATGGGTTACATGGTTGTTTAATATCGTGGTGAATATTATAGTTTTAATATAATTGTTCAATTCTATCATGTATTATTATGGCTTTGATGTTACAGTGTTAATATTGGTGTTAATCCCGTGAGTTTCATAATATGGTTCAAATTGAAATTGTCAAGTTACGATAACGATCTTAGGATTTCATTGTTGATGGCGACAGTTTAAGTGAAGGTTATTATCATCTTAATTGCAATGAGTAAGCTTGTTGTTGGAAATGCTATATTGTCTAAATTGAACGCCAATGATCATATCGGTTAATAGTAATCTTAACCTTGTGTTAAGCTGCGATGTTAAATATTTGCTTAATAGTACGGTGTTGCTTTTTTTCCAAAGGCAATATTAGTAATGGTTTTAATTGCAAGATTAATAATTGTTTTAATTAGCATGTTAATAATGAGGCCAATCACAATGTTAATAATGATTACTTGAAATGCTCATGATGGAGTTTAAATTGCAGGGATGATCTTCGTTTAAATTGAAGTATTGATGACAATGTCTAAATTGCAATGCTAATATTGTTAGGTTACTAGAATGTCTGGTAGTAAACAGGTAGGAAGGGAAGGTTAATGAGGAGAATGGAATGTCGGGGGTTCACCAGTAGGGTATGGACGTCGTTGCTCATTTATGGCAATTTTAGAAAATGCAATGCGTCGTCTTGTTGTTGTCCCTGATCTTGTAGTCCTGGGTGGTTTGTATTGCGTAGTCGGTCCGTGTCGGGCGGGATATAGACTCCTCTTGTATCTTAGTATGTATGTCCGTGTGTAATCCGGTGGAAGGAATCTAGTTCCGTATCAAGAGTCTCGGGTTGTTTAAAGGCACAGTTCCACTCTTGCGACACAGTCTGAGCCGTATCAGTAGTCTCGGGTTGTTTAAAGTCACAGTTCCACTACTGTGACTCTACTGTCGGATTCCTTCATTCTGTGACAGTACTGTGCCTAACCCCTGGTGTCTGTCTCTGCCTACAGTCGTTAGTTGCCCACCTCCTGTTCGGGGCGTTGCTTCTTGTTGTCGCTATAATATGTCGGGTCGGCTTGATTGTGTTCGTCTTACTTACGTCCCGTTGGTTCGAGTGTGACGTAGAGTCGAGGGGGTTGTTTCTTCTACACACACGCACACACTTTAAAAAAAAAAACAAAAATTTCACCGATTGACTGAGTAGATGTTCCTTGGCTAGGAGTGTTACTACACTTTGCAATGTCTCTACGTCGCAATCACCATAAGCATGATTGTTGTCGTCACTGTCCCTGTCTTCGATTAGGTGTCTATGGATAAAAGAGCTGCTAAATCCAACTGCCGGTAAATGTTCTTGAAAAATCCCATTAGGTTCGAACCATTTTAGCCTTTCAACATATGTTAGGTTCAATTTCTTGAAATGGATGGAAAATTTGTCAATCTTGTTGAGGTTTCTGCACACGAAGTCACTGACTTTCCAGGGCACATTAATGAAATGTTTTTTTTTCTTGTCATGGAAAAAATGCAACCAGTGGTTGTATTGCCTTGCTATTTATGCAACAAACATATTTTCCGTGATGTGGCATGGAAGGAAAGCAGTATTTTCCTTGCAGCCAAATACCATTAATACACTATGATTTTCCTTTTGTTCAAGTGTGCCCTTCCTATTCAAAAACTTGGTTGCCTGGCTAGACATCCGCAGTGCATCATTCCCTAATAATAAATCTTTGAAAAATGAGACAAAGTCATTAAAAACTTCATAAAAACAATGGGAGGCCTTGTGCCTCCACAGGGTCTGGTACCAGAATGTTACTGGGTCGAATCCACAGTTTTGGAAACATACAACAATGCACTATTGCGAAAATCAAGTAGGATGACATATAAAATTTATTCGATTCTTTGAATCGTGACAACTAAGAACTGATCTCAATGGAAATTAGCTTCCCCCAATCTAAAATGAATTGTTCCTTGACTGCGAAGTACAAAATATAAATAATTATATGGGAAATGCTTGTCATGGATGCCTGTCCCATTATTCTTGTAAACAACCAAGCAATTTCCTGGAATGGATTTCTAAAGGAACTTACCTACAACTTTGTGATATTTTCAGTAACTGTTGTCGGGTCTTCGAGGAACTTGACTAAGATGTCCAACTCGTTATCATGTTTTTCTAGGAACTGTTTGCAGTCTTGTGCTCTGAAGGTCAATGTTGGTTCCGACAATTTTAACATCTTGCGGAAGACCTGAGGTGAAAAAGAAACAAGAGAATGGTCGTGCAGTAGAATAATTCTTTGGCTTGGAATATGTTTTTCGGCGCACCTAGAGACCACCTCCTTACATTCAAAAACTTCAGGGATGCAGCCTGCACGAGCAATTCCAGAGGTCCAAATCACTTCGTTCTGGGTGAAACAGGATGAATAGTAAAAGTATGCCTTGGACCACTGGAAGTTATGGTCCTCATGTCCGAAGATATTTACTGTATCTCCACAAAAATACTGTCGACCTGCTGCCATAAGTTTACAAGAACGTTTGTTTGCTCCAGATGATGAATGAAATGAAAAGTTGGAAGGGATAATATAACACAATGCAAATCTTGGTCCAGTTCACAAGAATGGGAGATATCCTCGAGACTTTCGCTCATTAATGTCAATTTCGATGGATGTTGCACGATGCGCTGTTAACATTAAACACTAGTAATTTCATACATAGAAATGCGAACATGGAGGATACGACAATGAGTGATTAAGCATTGTAGATTTCTTGAATGGGCCAACACGATGACCCGTGTTTGAGATGAACAATCGAAAGGGACAATATAACTCTTCGTAGATCTTGGTGTAATGCATAATAATGGGAGATCTCCTAAAGTGTTTCGCTCATTAATGACAATGTTGACGGTTCCTGCATGATCAACTGTTAGCATGAAAGGTTTCTAATTGCATACTAAGAAAGAAGTACGAAGGTCATGGGGACGGAAAAAACCAACTTCAAAATAGGGTTACAAGGTACAATTGTTCGAGGAGAGGGCGCGAGGGTCAAATTGTATGTCTCAGATAGTTTTGAGTGCAATATGCGTAACACCGAAGAGGGTATGATAGGACAGTCCAGAGGGAAATTTGTATATCACTAGTAAGAGAATAACTAATGTATATTAGGAAGGACAGGAAGTTAGTGGGGATGGAAGGCAGCAACAAATACTTTGAAACATTTGTAAGTCATGGTATAGTGAAGCTTGTGAGTTCGAGGAGTTCATGGTGGAATTGTAGATCATGAAAGTTTTGAGTGCACGATGTATATCATGGAACAAGAAGCATCAGAGTTCGAAAGCGTCAACTCGGCAACCGCGACCATAAAATTGGCTAAGTATGGAAAGGAACAACAGTCGGTCGGATTCGTCATGTGAGGATATAGATGGAGATGAAGATATGCTAGCCCGCCAACGCTGGAACCCACGATCATAGAAATGCGACTAAGTATATAACCAGAAAGCGATAATACATGGGAAGAAGAAAAGGGAAAAAGGGCTAAGGAATCCGCGGTGGAATTGTAAATTATGGAAATTTTAAGTGCAAGATGTATATCACGGAACAAGAAGCATCATATTTTGAATGCGCCAACCCAAAACAGTGACTAAGAATTGGATATTTCGTGAGCCCATCAACACAAGGATCCAAAATAGGCTGACAAGGTCTCCCCAGAAGACGTGAGGCCCCGACAGTCAAATTTTATTGCTCAGAACATTTGAATGCATAATCTGTAACACGGAAGAGGGGACGATGACGAAACCCAGTAGTCAATTTGTATATTGTGGAGGGCCGGATGCCAACTATTTCGTACCAGTGTGTGTAGTTGTCACTAGTAAGAGTATAACTAATGTATATTAGGAAGGACAAGAAGTTAGTGGGGATGGAAGGTAGTGACAAATACTTTGAAACATTTGTGAATCGTGTTAGAGTGAATCTTGCGAGTTTGAGGAGTCTGTGGTGGAATTGTAGATCATAGAAGTTTTTAGTGAAAGATGTATATCACGGAACAAGAAGCAACAGAGTTTGAAAGCGCCAACCCGACAACCGCGGCCATAAAATTGGCTAAGTATGGAAAGAAACAACGGTCGGTCGGATTCGTCATGTGAGGATATAGATGGAGATAAAGATATGTCAACCTGCCAACACTGGAACCTGCGATCATAGAAATGAGACTAAGTATATAACCAGAAAGCGATAATACACGGGAAGAAGAAAATGGAAAAAGGACTAAGGAGTCCACGATGGAATTATAGATCACGAAAATTTTGACTACAAGATGTATATCACGGAACAAGAAGCAGTAGAGTTTGAAAGCGCCAACCCGAAACAATGACTAAGAATTGGAGATTTTGTGAATGCGTCAACACGAGGATCCAAAATAGGGTGAGAAGGTCTCCCCAGAAGACGTGAGGCCCCGACGGTCAAATTGTATCGCTCAGAACATTTGAATGCATAATCTGTAACAGGGAAGAGGGGACGATTTCAGAACCTGGTAGTCAATTTGTATATTGTGGAGGGTCAGATGCCAACTGTTTCATACCAGTGTGTTCAGGTATCACTAGTAAGAGAATAACTAATGTATATTAGGAAGGAGAGGAAGTTAGTGGGGATGGAAGGAAGCGACAAATACTTTGAAACATTTGTGAACCGTGGTAGAGTGAAACTTGCGTGTTCGAGGAGTCCGTGATAGAATTGTAGATGATGGAAGTTTTGAGTGCAAGATGTATATAATGGAACAAGAAGCAACAGAGTTCGAAACCGCCAACCCGATAACCGCAACCATAAAATTGGCTAAGTATGGAAAGGAACAATGGTCGGTTGGATTAGTTATGTGAGGATATAGATGGAGATGAAGATATGTTAGCCCGCCAACGTTGGAACCCGCGATCATAGAAAGGCGATTAAGTGTATAACCATAAAGTGATAATACATGGGAAGAAGAAAAGGGAAAAAGGGATGAGTGTGTGGTGGAATTGTAGATCACGAAAATTTTGAGTGCAATATGTATATCACAAAACAAGAACCAACAGAGTTCGAAAGCACCATCCCGAAACAGTGACCAAGAATTGGACATTTCATGAACCTGTCAACACAAGGATCCAAAATAAGCTGACAAGGTATCCCCAGAAGACATGAGGCCCCGACGTTCAAATTGTATCGCTCAGAACATTTGAATGAATAATTTGTAACAAGGAAGAGGGGACGATGTCAGAACCCGTTAGTCAATTTGTAAATTGCGGAGGGTTTGATGCCAATTGTTTCATACCCGTGTGTCCAATTTTCACTAGTAAGAGGATAACTAATGTATATTAGGAAGGACAACAAGTTGGTGGGGATGGAAGGAAGCGACATATAATTTGAAACATTTGTGAGCCGTGGTAGAGTGAATCTTGTGAGTTCGAGGAGTCCACGGTGGAATTGTAGATCATGAAAGTTTTGAGTGCACGATGTATATCACGGAACAAGAAGCAACAGAGTTCGAAAGTGCCAACCCGACAATCGCGACCATAAAATTGGATAAGTATGGAAAGGAACAACGATCGGTTAGATTCGTCATGTGAGGATATAGACAAAGATGGAGATATGTCAGCTCACCAACGTTGGAAGCCATGATCATAGAAAGGCCACTAAGTAAATAACCAGAAAGCAATAATACACGGGAATAATAAAAGGGAAAAAGGACTAAGGAGTCCGCGGTGGAATTGTAGATCACGAAAATTTTGAGTGCAAGATGTATATCACGAAACAAGAAGAAACATAGTTTGAAAGCGCCAACCCGACAACCACGGGCTTAAAATTGGTTAAGTATGGAAAGGAACAACGGTCGGTCGGATTCGTCATGTGACGATATAGATGGAGATGAAGATATGTCATCCCACCAATGCTGGAACGCGGGATTATATAAATGAGACTAAGTATATAAATAGAAAGCGATAATACATGGGAAGAAGAGAAGGGAAAAAGGGCTAAGTATCTCATAGAAGAACATCTATTGTTCAATTATTAATGCAAATCCTTTCGAACCCCTGGTGAGTTCTCACTAGTAAAGGCATAAATTGCATATCATGGAATTTCTTTGGGTGCAAGATGTATATGTAGGAACATGGGACATAAGTGTTGGATACCGCGAATAGGGGACATAAGTGATGGATAACACAAATCACAAAACAAGAAGCAACAGAGTTCGAAAGTTCCAACCTGGAAACTGCGGCCATAAAATTGGCTAAGTATGGAAAGGAACAATGGTTGGTTAGATTTGTCATGTGAGGATATAGACGAAGATGAAGATATGTCAGCCCGCCAACATTGGAACCCACGATCATAGAAAGGCCACTAAGTAAATAACCAGAAAGAGATAATACACGGGAAGAAGAAAAGGGAAAAAGGACTAAGGAGTCCACGGTGGAATTGTAGATCATGGAAATTTTGAGTGAAAGATGTATATCACGGAACAAGAAGCAACAGAGTTCAAAAGCACCAACCCGACAACTGTGGGCATAAAATTGGCTAAGTATGGAAAGGAACAGCGGTCGGTCGGATTCGTCATGTGAGGATATAGATGGAGATGAAGATATGTCAGCCCGCCAACATTGGAACCCGCGATCATAGAAATGAGACTAAGTATATAACTAGAAATAAATAATACACGGGAAGAAGACAAGGGAAAAAGGGCTAAGTATCTCACAGAAGAACATCTACTGTTCAATTATTAATGTGAATCCTTTCGAACCCCTGGTGAGTTCTCACAAGTAAAGGCTTAAATTGCAGATAACGAAAGTTCTTTGGGTGCAATATGTATATGACGGAACAAGGGACATAGGTGTTGGATACCGCAAACCCGAGACTCGATAATCAGATAATTGGCTAAGTATTGAAAGGGACCATGGTTGGTCGGGCTCATGGCGTGAAGATATAGATAAAGAGTTGCCAATTTGCGAATCCATGAGGTCATGATCATATAGATGCGACTAAATATAGAACCACAAATGGATAATAGAGGGGGGGAAAAGAGAAAAATTAAGATTTTTTATACATTCCTATGGACAAATTGTATATTGCGGAACTCTGGGCGTTGTTTGCAGCTTGTGGAAGATTCAAAACAAAATTTTGAGGTCGTCAATGCGGAAACCCGCAATCGAAAAAGTGTGCAAGTATGGAACACAAAAACATTGGCTGAGAATTGTTTTCACTAATATATTGAAATTTGTAATAGCTTTTCCATTACCTGGAAAGATCTTCTTTGCATGTTTCTGGACAAGTTCTATAGGGATGGATGGTTGTCGAGACTTTTTCTTATTAATGACAATTTTTACGGTTGTTGCATGATGTCATTTTAGTATTAAACCTTTGGTGTTTCATATCTGGAAAGAAGTATGAGGATGGGTAGAACAGGAAACAATGACTAGGAGTTGGAGTTTTCGTGAACCCACCAACGCGAGGATCCAAAATAGGGTGACAAGGTTTCCCCAGAAGACGCGGGGCCCTGACGACCAAATTGTATAGCTTAGAATATTTGAATGCATAATGTGTAACACATAAGAGGGGACAATGTCAGAGTTCGGTAGTCAATTTGTATATGGCGGAGGAGCGGGTGCCAATTCTTTCATACCAATGTGTCCAGTTGTCACTAGTAAGAGCATAGTTAATGTATATTAGGAAGGAAGCGAAGTTGGTGGGGATGGAAGGAAGCGACAGATACTTTGAGCAAAGTTAATGTATACGAGGAACCCACTGTGGAATTGTAGATCATAGATGTTTTGAGTGCAATATGTATATCACGGAACAATAAACAATCGAGTTCATAAGCGCCAACTTGACAAATGCGGCCATAAAATTGGCTAAGTATGGAAAGGAATAGCAGTTGGTCGAATTCATCATGTGAAGATATAGATGGAGATGAAGACATGTCAACCTGCCAACCCTAAAACTGGATATCATAGAAAGGCGACTAAGTATATATCCTGAAAGCGATGACAGACGGGAAGAATAAAAGGTGAGTTTGTATGCGCCAACCCGACAACCGCGACCATTAAATTGACTAAGTATGTAAATGAACAATGGTTGGTCGGATTCGTCATGTGAGGATATATATGGAGATGAAGATATGTTAGCCCGCCAACCCTACAACCCACGATTATAGAAAGACGACTAAGTATATAACCAGAAAGCAATAATGGACGGGAAGAAGAAAAGTGGAAAAGGGCTAAGTATCTGACAATAGAAAATCCATTTTTCTGTTTATTAATGCCAATGTTTTCGAACCCATGCTAGGTTCTCACTAGTAAAAGTATAAACTGCAGATCACAGAAATTCTTTGTCTACAAGATGTATATGACGAAACAAGGGACATAGGTGTTGGATACCGCGAACCCGGGACCTAGTGGTTAGGTAATTGGCTAAGTATTGGCCAAGAGAAAGTTTTGATATTTATTTAAATAGTATTCATACTAATATATATTAATGGATTATTTCTGTTTCAAATGCAATTCATCTCCCAATTTGTAGGATGTTGTTCAGTTCACAAATTTCGTTGAAACCACAAAAGTTTTGACTGCAAGATGTATATAACACAACAAGAAGCATCAGAGTTCGAAAGCGCCAACCCGACAACCGTGGCCATAAAATTGGATAAGTATGGAAAGGAACATCGGTCGGTCGGATTCATCATGTGAGGATATAGATGGAGATGAAGATATGTCAACCCGCCAACCCTGGAACCCACGATCATAGAAAGGCGACTAAGTATATAACCATAAAGCGATAATAGATGGGAAGAAGAAAAGGGGAAAATGGATAAGTATCTCACAAAAGAAAATCTACTGTTCCTTTATTAATGCCAAGATTTTCAAACCCCTGGTGAGTTATCAATGTTAACGCATAAATTGCAGATCACAGAAGTTCTTTGGCTGCAAGATGTTTATGATGAAACATGGGACATAGTTGTTGAATATCGCAAACCCGGGGCCTGGTGGCCAGAAGGTGAGTTATCACTAGTTAAAGCATAAGATGCAGATGACAGAAGTTCTTTGGCTACAAGATGTATATGATGAAGCATGGGACATAGTTGTTGAATAACGCAAACCCGGGACCCGGTGGCCAGATAATTGGCTAAGTTTTGGCTAAGAGGAAGTTTTTATATTTATTCCAATAGTACTCATATTAGTATATATGCACGGATATTATCAAATAGAAGAAGCTGCAATATATGAAAGAAATTGAACAGGAACATGACGTCAACACTTGATTTTCCTTGTTGTAAGTCATTAATTCATTCTATTTACGGGACCTGAAGAATGAAAGAAGAACGAGTCCTCCAATTTATTTCTTTAAGTATAGGGTCGACGCCACATAAGTATGGCCTATGACAGATTATTCTTCCATGTGAAATGTAAGAAACGAACATAGTAGACTTTATTTAAATTGAAGTACTGGGCAACAAAAATAAAAGCTTTTCATCCATGTTTAACGACAGACATAAAAGAAGGTACAAAATAAAATGAAAAACAATAGTAGAGATTGAAAAACACCATAAAAAAAAACCGCAAATATTCTATATTCAAATAAGATGGGTTACAAAATACAACCGAGATTATTTGCCACAATGATTGCGATTTGGCCTGTCGCCGACCAATAAAAAATATGTACAATGATGAAGCTTGTTGATAGTCTTCTTGATGATCAAATCCTTTATTCATAAACAACAACGAGTTGAATATCAATTTTGGGTCTCAGACTTAATTGGTGCTGCCAACCAGATCTATCCCAGTTTTTTGAATAGCTTGTCTCTTCTAGATATCGCCTGCTTGCATTGGGTGGTTATTCAACATTCCATTCTTTGTTAAGTTTTAATTTCCCTCTGCCGTTGAAAAATTGGGGCTTCAGGTGCTTTCCTTGTAATGTTCCTGACCATTGACATTCGAGACAACTTAGAAATTCCATTCAGGCCCAATTCAAAGTCGAGGGAGTCATTTTATGTGACATCAGTTATGGGACAGAAAAAAAAATTCAAGTATGTTGTGACTACTATTCTCCCTGTATTCGATCATCTGTTTGGTTGAAAAGCTTGCCTGAAGAATTGTATGTTGAACTTCTTTGTTTTATTACAGTAAATTGGAAGGAACGTCCAAGCCCACTGCAAAATGTTCTTCTGTTGAAGTACATGAATTATTCCAATAGCACAGGTCTAACAAGTGTATCAAATGTTGCAGATCGCATCAGCACAGGTCTGGCAAGTGTATCAAATGTTGCAGATTGCATCATAATATATCTTTTGTCATAGTGGTGGTAGACATGGCATCCCACAAAAAGGTCTAGAATGTTCGGAGTTGACGCCAAATATGTGGAGTCTGTAACTACATATAGAGGACAATGAACAAACTTTGACAAAGAACATTGCTTTCTGTCAAGTCTTTTAGCACACCCAGAAGTAGCTCAACAAACTTTGAAATAGAAACTTCTGTAGTTATAATATTTCATTTTATCCACCCATACAATTTCTGTTATCTGCTTCTGGGTACATTCACGAATGGAGTAATATTTCACATCATTTATGAACATCACATACCATTTTACAAGCCATGGTAAGTGCGACACCCCTGGCAAAGAAAAATTCTTGTGTGCTCTGCAGAATTCGATACACTTGCCAAATCTGCGTTGTTGGAAGAAACTATATACTTCAATGAAGAAGTATTTTGCACGTGACCTAAAAATCCATTCCAACTCCTAGAAAGAAAGCAAATAATATCAACAAACAAATCTCCAGGTAGGATTTTCAACCAACAAAATCATCGAACACAGGGAGAACACCAACCAGAAGATACTTGTTCTTTCCCCCCCTTGTCTGAGTTTGTGTTGGATAACAGTTTTTTTTTTTGTCTCAAAGCTCACGTCACATAAAACCAGTCTCTCTTCTTTCATTTGGGCCTCAATCGCATCTATAAGTTGTCTTACATGTCCATGACCAGGAACATTAGAACAAAGACACCCTAAAGCCCAACTCTTTGATGATAGAGAGAAATGGCAATAAGTATTTAAAAGAAACGCTGGAGGATGACAATATGATCTTCCATATATTTTGGGTTAATTCGTTTTAATGACAGATGCTCTCGATATTTTTTCTTATTAATGCCAATCTTTTTGAATATGTATGCTGAATAGTGACTAATAACACATATTAATATTTCCATATCCGAGTAGATTCTCAAATTTGACATCTAACATATGCACAATATTAAAGAGGGACATGACTTCAAAGCCTCTGTGGGTGACATGTTTGTGGATGACAGTGAGGTAGTACAATATTGCACTGTTACTATGATGAAGCCTTTAAAAAACTAAAAGAGCCGAT
>ML809880.1:109642-121423 GCA_009831015.1 Picea engelmannii
CTGTTGAAATAATGTAATTACAAAGAGTATTGTAATTATTATTGATGTATTATTCATCAGATCAATCCCCTTTTGCGGATTGATCATGTCGGGTGTTGTAAATGACCAAATCCCCTTTTGCAGATTGGTCAAAACATAATTGTAATAGGTAGAATAAGAAGTTGGCCCTAGAATATATATTAAAGGTGGTTATAACCACCCAGAAGAAGAAGTTGGTCCTGCTAGTGAAAAGACACCTCCACATGTTCTATAATTGTATAAATAAGAAGGCTAGAACCTCACTTAGACACACACTCACTTGTTCATCAAGAGACAAGTTCAAAGCTATAGTTGGAGAAGAGAGAGAGAGAGAGAGAGAGAGAGAGAGAGAGGTGCATTCTTGGGAGAGGAATTTCTGTATTTGTTTGAGTTATCTATTGGCATTGTATTGGCTATCTATAATAAGGAAGTTTTGCTGGGTTTTCTTCCCCATGAGGGTTTCCCAGGATAAATGATGTGTCTCTTTTGATTGTGTATTTCTCAGTGATTCTATCTATGATATTGCTATCTAGTGAAATGCAAAGAACTCTAATAATAGCTTAAACCTTAACATGGTTTTAGAGATAAGTTGAAGAGAGCATCTTTCACAAGAGAAAGTGAAAAATGTCACTGTTGTTGTACATGCAAATTAGGGATTTTTGTTGGAGAAGTATTTCAGCCCCAAAACCATCTAGAAAAGTGTGCCCTTCCTCAAGGATCACTTTGGCATCCTCAACAGAACTTTTGAGTGGCTAGATCTACCGAAAAGTGAAACCCTATTTTTCACAAAGTACTAGAAGTACCAAAAAACCAGAGTACCAGAAGTACCATAGTACCATAAGTACTAGAAGTACCATAGTACCAAAAGTACCAGAAAACCAGAAGCACCAGTCCAAAAATCCACAGATCAATTTTGGAGGGGTAAAAGTTGTATTTTCTGAAATCCAAACACACTAGGCTACTCGCCTCAGCCAAGCGCACCTCCTGGTAAGTTCAGAATTTAATTTTGAGCATTTTCATTTTTGGACATTTTCCTAGCTCTAGGTAAAAGATGTCTGCAAGCACTAAGCTTGTTGACGAGATGGAAGGTGTGGAAAACTTCCATGCCTGGAAGTATAGGATTGGTCTTATTCTTGAAGGGAATGACCTAGCAAGATTCGTCAAAGAACAAGTACCATAACCCACCGATGCTGCAGATAAAGAAAAGCACCAAAAGGATACAATCAGGGCCAAAAGAATCATTGCAGATTCAATCGAAGATCACCTGATTCCTTATGTTTCATCAAATAAGACTCCGAAAGAAATGTTTGATGCCCTAAATAGACTATATGATGGAAAGAACATAAACAAAAAGAATAAGATCAAGCCCTAGATACTCACACTAAAGGAGGAAGAAAGAAGTCTTACTTCCAGAAAGAAACTCATAAAGAGTCTCACCCCCCAAAAAAATTCAGTCATAAAGAATCTCAACCAAAGAGATTCCAGAAGAAAGGACAATTAAAGGAAAGATATTACTCATCTGTCCAATGCTACCATTATGACAAGATGGGACATATTGCGAGACATTGTCCATCTAGACGAGAATAATACAAGAGGAAAAATAAGAGGCACCATGCCCATGCAATTGAAGATGAAGAGACACCCGCAAAGATGTTAAGAGAACAAATTAAAGACTATGTCTTAATCTTGACCCTCTCAGGATCGGTAACACTCGGAGAGGAAACTTGGCTCATTGATAGTGGTGATTCCAAGCACATGACAGGTCAAAGAGAGATTCTCTCTTGCATTTCAAAAAATAAGTTTTCTCAGAAAGTTACACTTGGAGATGATTACCAATATCCCATCAAGGGAGTAGGAGAATCAAACTACAAAATTAACTCAGGGAATTCAATGAAGATGAAGGACGTACTCTATGTACCAGGTTTGACAAAGAACCTACTCTCCATATCAGCTTTATAAAAGAAAGGCTTTAGAGTTGCCTTTATAGATGGAGAAGTCCTTATGTGGGCTAAAGGAGAAACCATGAAAGAAGCAATCATCATTGGAAAAGAAGAAGGTGGCTTGTATAAGCTAAAGGGTCACTTAGAAACAACCATGACCCACACCATTGAGAATACATGTGAACTTTGGCATAGAATATTAGCCCACATCAACTACAAGGCATTACCGTACGTATGCAAAGCAGTCACAGGTCTACCAGAACTCAAGTTTGACCATGAAGGTGTGTGCAATGGATGTGCACAAGGGAAGAACATCAAGAACCATTTTTCGAAGAGAGACAATAAAGCAAAAGGAGTCTTAGAACTCATTCATTAATATGTGTGTGAACCAATTCCATCATCCTCCATCAGTGGGTATGTATACTATGTATCTTTTATTGATGATTATTCTCATAAGACCTGGGTTTAATTTTTGAAATCAAGAGATGAAGTGTTTAGTAAATTCAAGGAATTCAAAGCCTTGATAAATAATCTTTATTAAAGAAAGATCAAGATACTCAGGTCAGATAATGGAGGAGAATACACCTCAAAAGATTTTGTGAGCTTCTGGAAAGATGTCGAGATCAAGAGGGAGCTCACCACTCCCTATAATCCTCAACAAAACAGTGTAGCAGAAAGAAAGAACATAACGATAATGGAAGCAATGAAGACCATGATCAAGATTTTCCAATGTGCTTATGGGAAGAAGCAACAATGACAATAGTATATGTACAAAACTGATTTTCCCATAGTGTAGTTTGGTTCAAGACCCAGGAAGAGATGTTCAACAGAAATAAGCCAGAGGTAAGCCATCTCAAAATATTTGGCTGCCCAGTATTTGTACATATTCCGAAAGAGAAGAGAAACAAGATGGACCCCTCAGGAAATAAGGGAATATTTTTGGGATACTGTGAGGCCTCCAAGGACTTTAGGATTTATATACCAGGTCACCATCACATTGAGATCAACAAGGATGTCCTTTGATGAAGATGAAATGCTCAAGAAATCAAGGAGATTCCATCTTGAAGAAGTATATGAAGAGGAACCTGTAGCTCCCAGAGTTGCAGAATCAGTGAGGGAGGTTCCTAGAGTTGCAAAACCAGTGAGGGAAGTCATAGCTTCCTCTAATGAGAAAATTCTAGAAGATCATGACATAGTATAATTTCAAGAACCTCCTCAGATGACGATCTCCCATAAGAGAAATCTTGTTTGAGATAGGTAGCTTATTCAAGATGGAGAGAAGTATGGTTGTCCCGAAGGAACCACGAGACAGGTGAAGAGACCTAAGCCATTCTCCAATTATATGGCTTTGATGTGTGATCTCCTAGAGAAGGGGCCTACTTTCTTTGAATAATCCATTTAGAAGAAAGAATGGGCATATGCCATGACAGAAGAATACCAATCCAGAATAAAGAATGATGTATGGGAAATAGTTCCCAGACCGAAGAGCAAGGATGTGGTATCTTCAAATCGCTCTTCAAAATAAAACATGTTGGTGATGGAAGTATTGAGAAGTATAAAGCAAGGTTTGTCGGTTGTGGATTTTCTCAAAAGGAAGGCATTTACTATGAAGAGACATTCGCTCCTGTAGCCAAATACACTTCGATCAGAACCATCATATCCCTTGCAGCTAAGATGAAGTGGAAGTTACACCAGATGGACGTAAAGACATCTTTCCTAAATGGTTTCATCGAAGAAGAAGTGTATATAGAAAAACCTCAAGGATTTGAAGTTGAAGACGGGAAGACTCATGTCTACAAGTTGAAGAAGGCTCTATTCAGGTTGAAGCAAGCTCCTAGAGCTTGGTATGGCAGGATAGACAATTTTCTGACGAGCTTGGGATTTACCAAGAGTAAAGCAAATTCTAACCTCTACTTAAAGGTTATGAATGATGAGTTGGTGATATTGTTGCTATATGTGGATGACTTATTCTTAACTGGAGAATAAAATCTCATCATTGAATGTAAGAAGAAGCTCGCTTAAGAATTTGAGATTAAAGACCTTGGCCTAATGCATTATTGTTTAGGTCTTGAGGTATGGCAGAGCCTAAAGAGAATATTCATTAACCAAGGGAAGTATGCAGTCGAAATCCTGAAAAGATTCGACATGTTAGAGTGCAAGTACATGAATACACCCATGGAAGAGAAGTTGAAGTTACTGGTTGACACTTCGTCAGAATTGATTGATGCCACACTATATAGATAGATCATTGGATCGCTGATGTAACTGACAAACACCAGACCATATATCTGTTTTGCCGTGAACATTTTGAGTCAGTTTCTTGTTGAAACCAAACATGTTCACCTAGTTGCTGCAAAACATGTGATGAGGTACCTTAAGGGTACATTAGATTGTGGTCTCAGTTATGATGGAGATCATGATTTCACACTGAGTGGGTACACTGATTCGGATTGGGCTGGAAGTGTCTCTGATAGGAAGAGCACTTCAGGATGTTGTTTCAGTTTGGGATCAACCATGATCTCATGGCAAAGTAGGAAGCAATCTAGCGTTGCTCTCAGTACAACGAAAGAAGAGTACATTGACGCATGTTCTGCTAGCTGTGAAGCTATATGGCTTCGAAAGTTTTTGACAAGTCTATTCGACCTAGAGATGGAAGAAACCATGATCCTATGTGACAACCAAAGCTGCATAAAGATGACAAAGAATCCTGTATTTCATGACAAGTCAAAACACATAGATATCCGATACCATTTCATCCGTGACATGGTGCAGAGAGGAGCCATAAATCTCCAATACATTAGCACGGATGAACAAGTTTTTGATGTGTTGACCAAGCCTCTATCTCGTGTAAAGTTTGAGCACTTTAGAGATAAGCTCGGTATAGTCCGAAAGGATCTACCTCGAAAGGGGGAGAGGTGTTGTGTTGATATGCCAGTCTAGTAATGTGCCTCCAACTTAATTGTTGTGTCGAGATGCAAGCCTAGTGCTGTGCTTCGGGCTTAATTGTTGTGTTGAGATGCCAACCGAGTGTTGTGCTTCCTGCTTAATTGTTGTGTTGAGATGCAATCTGAGTGTTGTGCTTCCATCTTAATTGTTGTGTTGATATGCCAGCCAAGTGTTGTGCTTCCAACTTAATTGCTATGTTGAGATGCCAACCGAGTGGTGTGATTCCATCTTAATTGCTATGTTGAGCTGTCAGCCAAGTGCTGTGATTCTAGCTTAATTGTTGTGTCGAGATGCTAGCCTAGTACTGTGCTTCCAACTTAATTGTTGTGTTGTGATTCCATCTTAATTGTTGTGTTGTGATTCCATCTTAATTGCTATGTTGTGATTCCATCTTAATTGTTGTGTTGTGATTCCAGCTTAATTGCTGTGTAGTGTGTCAGCCTCGTGTTGTGTTGATGTGCCAGCCTCGTGCTATGATGATGTGCCCAACCTCGTGTTGTGGTGATGATGATGTATTAGTTTTATACTAATCCATATTGATGCAGATGATGATGATTTCATTCCATTGTGAATGACGATGCTGCTGATGAGAAAAACTTCTGATGATTTATAGATATGCCAGTCAGTGTTCCAAGATGATGTTGATGATGATGTTCTCTTAACCACCTGATGTTGTTGATGATGCTGTCCTCTCTCTCGCCTTATGCTATTGTAGAATAACCTTCTTGTTAAGGGGGAGTGTTGAAATAATTTAACTGCAAAGAGTATTCTAATTATTATTGATGTATTATTCATTAGATAAATCCCCTTTTGCAGATTGATCATGTCGGGTATTGTAAATGATCAAATCCCCTTTTGCGGATTGGTCAAAACATAATTGTAATAGGAAGAATAAGAAGTCAGCCCCAGAATATATATTAAAGGTGGTTATAACCACCCATAATAAGAAGTCGGCCCTGCCAGTGAAAAGACACACACTCACTTGTTCATCAAGAGACAAGTTCATAGCTACAGTTGGAAAAGAGAGAGAGAGAGAGAGGTGCATTCTTGGGAGAGGACTTTCTGTATTTGTTTGAGTTATCTCTTGGCATTGTATTGGCTATCTATAATAAGGAAGTTTTGTTGGGTTTTCTTCCCCATGAGGGTTTCCCAGGATAAATGATGTGTCTCTTGTGATTGTGTATTTCTCAATGATCCTATATATGCTATTGTTATCTAGTGAAATGCAAAGAAATCTAATAATAGCTTAAACCTTAACAATTACCAGAATCCATAATATTCATTTGTCTATTCATTTTAATGGGAGATGTCGTCAAGCTTTCCGCTTATTAAAGACAATCTTTTCGAACCTGTCTGGTTGGTTGTGACTTTTGAAAGAATAATTAATGTCTATTGGGAAGGGTGGAAGGTAGAGGGGATGGAGGGGAGCGGCAAATGATTTTAAACGTTTCTGAACCCGGAAAGGTGTCAACCCACAAAACTTTGAAAACTCGACTAAGTATGGAAAGGTAGGTCGGATAGAAAAACTCATCGTAGGTAGAGGCACGGTTGTGAGTTCGAGGAGTGTGGGGTATAATTGTAGAGAACAAAAGTTTTGGGTGAAAGATGTATACACCAAAAACGAGATACCATATTTCGATAACACCTATCCGCAAAGCGGCATTCATAAAATTAGCTAAGTATGCAACTGAACGACGGTTGGTTGGAATCATGATGTGAAGATATATATGGAGATAATGATTTGTCAGTTCGCCACACCAGGAACTCGCGCACATAGAAATCTGAGAAAGTATAGAACCATAAACGCATAATAGAGCGGAAGAACAAAAGGTAAAAAACGAGAAAGTTTACAGGAGGAAAAAAAAAGGGAGAGAACAACTATATCGCTCAGACAACAAAACTTACTCTCATAAATATGAAACCATAGTAAGACATAAACCATGGAAAAAGCATTGCCAGCTATGAAATATAGTTGGAGGCTGACAAACTCTAGTTGAAGGCATAAGAGATGCAATTTACATCGACTGCAATTTTTTTTATGTTATTTTATCTTAATAGTATTTTATGGGGAGTCAACTACAAAAGAATGTAACAATAGATCGAATTGCGGATGCAACACCCCAACATTTCAAACCTTAGGCAAACAAGAGAAAGAAACAAATAAAAACCCATTTAAGAAGCACCAGAAGGTCCAACTGCAGCCACAGAACCCGAACCCTGCAAAGTCCAATCAAACAACAATAAACAACATCCAATGAACAAAGAAGCAAGCAACAACCAATCCACCAGGAATTCCACAGTTCCAATCGTGGTTTCACAACCCCAAACATGCAAAATGCAACAAGATGAAAAGGAAAACAAGAACAAGAACAACAAGCAAATAAGAAATCAGTAGAGATGCAAGAAGCAAGCATGAACCAGTGAACCAACAATGCCACTGAAGCACAATATTGCCCAAATTGATTGCAGAGAACATTGCATATAAAATAAAAAAATGGAAGAAAATGTATTGTAACAAGCCTGCTAAGTAAACATTCAATGCTACCAAGCCTGTTAGGTAAACATTTAAGTCTGTCAAAAATGATCTGTAAACATTTGAGAAAAAATGCAATGTGGCAGGTCTCTGACATACCAATTTTTTATTATTATAATTTATGCAACAATAGTTTGAACAATAGAGAATGTATTCGAAGGACAAACTTTGGATATGCTAGCATGTCAAACATTGGCATAAATTTAGCTAGCAAAAAATGCTAAGACAAACATTCAAACTAATGCTAGCATTAATCCACCTTCAAGCAATACATATGAAAAATATATGATTCAAAAAGACTGTACATGATAAAAAAGTTTGGATATGTTAACATATAAAACATTGGGAATAGCGAAGTCGGCAATAAGACCTCCAATCTGTTATCCAATCAGATCACTACATATATGGTACTTTTCAGTATATAAAAATCAATGTTTTTAGTTCCCTAGCTCCAACAATAAAGATTATGCAAATATTTGTGTTCAAAGGACAAACTAATATGAAGTCAACGAATTATCGATTGCTATAGTCCCTCTATGCCTACGACAGGGACTAATAATAATAAGATAAATGGAGCTTAATTTGTTCTTATATGAAACTTTGTATGATCTTATATAAAACTGTGTCTTTATGTAATAAAATAAGAGTTTTTAAAAAATAATCCAAACCAAAATTTCTTGTCACCCCCATTTTAGAGAAGTTAGTTAGTGTTGAAATATTGTAACTTCGGAGAATATTCTAATTATATTTGAGTTATTATTGTATAGATCAAATCCCCTTTTGCGGATTGATCAAGTTGGGTTTTCTATAATATCAAATTCCCTTTTGTGGATTGGTCAACATGTATTTGTTGTTGGGTATGTGTTATATTATTTGCATGTGTAGTAGTGTCAGAGCATATGCACCGAGTGCGTAGGGGTTTGGGGGCAGCGCCCCCGAATTTTTTTTTTCTAGATCGGGACCACATTTTTGGGACCGCATTATATTTAGGTGGTTTTTTAGAACATGGTTTCTTTGCCGATGGTTTTCTATTTCCGGTTAAGGAATTAGGGTTTTGGACTAATCCAACTCATTGGGTTAGGGTTTTGGATGCTACTGGCTCCTATATGTATTTTGTATTGTAAACATTGTAACATAATGAATGAATATAAAATATGTTAGTTTTCCTGGTTTGGGTTTCTAGGGAAAAATTTCTGTGTAATGTTTGTATTTGCCATTGTATCTTTTCTGTTCTTTTATGAATATTTGTTTACAGTAGATATTGTACAAGGTTATAATTTACATTTGGTATCAGAGATTTATTGGCTTCAGGGGGATGCCTTTGTGGTCAAGGGTTTGGCTCAATACTGTGATAAGCCTTGTTACAGTGGGAGATCTGCGGTATTGGTTTTCAGGTGAAAAGAAATGGCAAGCAATTCGAAGATGGAGATAGAGAAGTTTAATGGGAAAAGTTTTGAGCTGTGGAAGCTCAAGATGGAAGATCTGTTGGTGGACATAGATAAGTGGATCACGGTAGATACAGGTACTGCACCTATAGGAACTTCTGTAGATGACTAGAAAATGTTGGATCGGAAGGCAAATAGCACAATCCGACTGTGTCTCTCTGATTCAGTATTACTGAATGTGTTAGAGGAAGCTATATCCAAGGATTTATGGGAAAAGTTGGGGAAGTTGTATCAGTCTAAGTCCCTGGTAGATAAATTATTTCTGAGAAAGAAGCTATATAACCTGAGGATGAGAGATGGAGACTCGGTGGAAGAGCATTTGAATGACTTCAATACTGTGGTAAGTCAGTTGGTATCTGTTGAGATTAAAATTTCAGATGAAGATAAATGTATCAATTTGTTTTGTTCTTTACTAGACTCGTGGGATAGTCTGGTTGTGGCCATAGGTAGTAATACAACTTCCTTGAAGTTTGAAGAAGTGGTCTCATCCCTGTTGTCAGAGGAGATGAGATGAAAGAATATGGAAGGACATAGAACAAACACATTATTTGCAAGAGGATGTTCCCAGGAAATAAATAGATCTTATTTTTCAAGTGGGAGATCTAAGTCTAAGGGTAGATCTAAATCTCCCAGAATTTTTGTAAGGGTATGTTGGAGATGTGGAAAACAAGGGCACTATGAGAAGCAGTGTAGATCCAAAGTTGAGAAAAAGAAGGGATGTAAAGAATCTTCTTCTATAGAAGAAAATACCTCCAAGGAAGAAGGAAGGGATGTGTACTTGGCCTCTTCAAGCACACATGCAGATCATGAGGCATTGCTGATTGACTCTGGTGCATCCTTTCATATGATTCCCCACAGGGAGTGGTTCTGCGAATATGAAAGGTATGATGGAGGTAATGTTTTCTTAGGTAATGATTTGACAACCAGAATCATAGGAAGATGAAGGGTCAAGTTGAGGCTCATAGATGGAAGGATTAGAACACTACCTGGTGTTTTGCACATCCTAGGTATGGCAAGAAATTTGATTTCTGTAAGAAAAATGGAAGATGCAGGGGTAAAAATAATATTTGAAAAGGGAACTTGCAGGATGGTTCGAGGAGAAATGGTGTTGATGAAGGGAGCTCGGTTTGGAACTTTGTATAAGCTGCTAGGAAGCACTATTAGTGATGGGTGTAATAGTTCCATTGTTCTTGATATTGGAGTTGAAGAAGAAAAAACTCCTACAATCTCTGGAGAAAAGGTTATGTTGTGGCATCAAAGACTGGGGCATATCGGAAAGAAGGGTCTTCGACTACTACATGGTAAAGGTATGGTTGAAGGTATGTCTAAATGCTTTCTGGATTTTGATTTCTGTGAACATTGTCTATATGGGAAGCATAATCGGGTAAGATTCCCCTCTGGTGCAACGAGGGCCGAAGGAATTTTACAACTAGTTCACAGTGATGTTTTTGGACCTGTGTCGATCCCATCATTGGGAAAATCTGTGTACTATGTCTCATTTATAGATGACTTCTCGAGGAAAACTTGGATATATGTCCTCAGGAAGAAATCTGAATTATTTGACAGGTTTAAAGAGTTTAAGGCTCTTGTTGAGAATCAAATAGAGAAAAATATTAAGGTGCTGAGGATAAATAATGGCGGAGAGTTCTATGGGAATGAATTTAAATAATTTTGTAAGAAGTGCGGTATAGAAAGGCAGAAGAATACTCCATATACACCTCAACAGAATGGAGTTGCAGAAAGGATGAATAGGACGTTGATGGAAAAAGTAAGGTGCATGCTCAGTGGTGTCGGGTTAGGGAAAGAATTATGGGCAGAGGCAGTGGGTACTGCATGTTATCTAGTCAACAGATCACCCTCATCAACGTTGGATTACAAGACTCCACAAGAGGTATGGACTGGTAAGGAACCTTCTCTCACACATCTTAAGGTATTTGGATGCGATGCATATGTTCATGTTCCAAAGGAAAACAAGAGTAAGCTGGATAAGAAGGCTGAAAAATGTATCTTTATTGGATATAAAGATGGTCTCAAAGGTTATAAGCTTTGGAACCCAGAAACTAAGAAGGTAGTGTATAGCCGAGATGTGGTATTTAGAGAAATGAAGGATGTTGTTAAACAGGAAGTCCTACCAAGTAAGGAAGAACCAGATAAGATAGAGTTTGATTTAAATGATGATGAATCAGACTCTACAGAAGAACACGAATCAAAAGAAGAAGATCCTCATACTCCAGTATTGAGGAGATCCGATCGAGAAAGAAGGCTACCGAAAATGTATAGTCCATCTAATTTCTGTTCAAATTTTTCTTTGTCTATTACTGATGATGATCCTAGAACTGTTAGGGAGGCAGTGGATTTAGAGGATGGAAATCTCTGGAAAAGGGCCATAGAAGAAGAAATAACATCTTTGGATAAGAATGAGGCTTGGGATCTAGTGGAGTTGCCAACTGGAAGAAATCCCATTGGCAACAAATGGGTATTTAAAAAGAAGTTGAATGCATAAGGGAAAGTGGAGAAATACAAAGCTCGGTTAGTAGCAAAGGGTTATTCCCAGGTTGAGGGAATTGAATTTGGTGAGATTTTTTCTCCTGTTTCCAAGTTAACCTCCATAAGATTTATGTTATCAGTTGCTGCTGCATTTGATTTTGAAATAGAACAAATGGATGTGAAGACAACATTCCTTCATGGGGATCTGAAAGAATAAATATTTATGAAGCAACCATAAGGTTATGTTGTGAAGGGAAAGAAGGATCTAATATGCAAGCTGAAAAAGTCCCTGTATGGTTTAAAACAATCACCAAGAATGTGGTATCAAAAATTTGATACTTATATGATGGGACTTGGCTTCACAAGAAGCAAAGAAGATCATTGTGTGTATTTTAAATTAATTGGTGATCAT